>JAJOZX010003160.1:227500-537434 GCA_023014485.1 Bathynomus jamesi
CTAGCAAGTTAAGCACCCTACAAAAGCTTGAACGCGCAAGGAAGGTGATTCACTTATCACCAGACCTTAAATCCCCCATAAAAAAAAAAAAAAAAACCTGCGCATCCTTGGTGAGCCCGAGGACCTATCAACTCTTCATCTATATTTCCCATTTCCCCACTTTCTGTTATCACTCCTACAACTCTAATTTCACCTCTTATAACGTCAACAACAACAACAACAGCAGCCCAGCGTCCTAATCACAGGCTACTCAGGGTACCCATTTATCTACCAACCAAATTTTCTTGTATGCGCAGATGAACAGCTGGGTAAGCTGAGTGCCGGCTGCCTTTGCCGAGAATAGAACCCGAGTATCATATATATATTATTGTATGTCTTACTGTGTAAATTATCGCTTACATCTACAGAAGGAATTGTAATCTCTCTCTCTCCTTGTATTTCATCTTCGCAACCATACTATACAGAAATGGCGTCTACGTAAAAATGGTTTTATCACTTATAGACAAAAAGGGGCATGCTCAAATATACAATTATAGTAATAATAATAATAATAAAACATTAATTATGAGCGAAAAATAAATCTATACGTTTGAATACCTTTTGGAATATGTGCAGCACCGCTCCTTTATCGTCCCTATATCGTCTATATAAAAGTAGTTATCCGTGGTCTGGTAGAGCTCTCTTTGAAGTTCATTCCGGATCTGATATTTGGAGAGATTTCCGAGAGCTTTCGAAAAGTTTTCCAGAGGTTTTGATTGTCCGAAACTCCGATGCTTTGTTTGAAGTAACTCTATCTCCCTCTATCTCACTATCTGTTTTGAAATTTTTAGTAAATAACAGCTTTTTGCAATTGTTATAGTTTAAAAATCTTTTTTTTTTTAATTAGAATAAATTTTTTTTTAGTCAAAATTATTTTAATATTTTTTGTTTTTTTTCTTCGGTCTTTATTGTTTTAAATATATATTTTTTTTATTTTAAATAATTGTATATTCAGAGGGTTTTTTTTTTCTTTTAATTTGCTTTACAAATTTAATATTTAATCAGATTCCTCCCTTTTTATAAGTTTTAAGCAGTTTTTGGGGTTTATTTACTTCGTAACTTACACGAAAATAGTAACAATTACTTTTTTTTTCTTTTTTTTTCTTTTTTGTTTTTTTAGATAGACAAAATTTTTTTGGGAAGATCTTTATCACTCTTCCTTCAATTTCACTTCAAAACTAGTTAGTTCGTTCGCACAACGTTGAAAACTGATATGCACATTCGTATACTCGTCAATTTTATCCCTCAAAATATCTCTCGTTTCAATTCAAATTCATTTTAGTTTTAAGTTTCCTTAAAAATGATTTTCAGCTTCCTTTCATCGTCTTCCAAATCCCATCTGAAAAAAAAAAGAAAAGATTTTTATTAAATGTTTACATTTTTGTAGCCGCATTTAACTGTATATAGTGTGTGTGTGTGTGTGTGTGTGTGTGTGTGTGTGCGTGTGTGTGTGTGTGTGTGTATAATTTTATTATGCACTCTGTATTCCTGAAGTTTAATATATTAAAAATTTAAGGTTTTTTGCGTGTCAATCTTCTCCTTATAGAAACATTTAAAAAAGTCAGAAAAAAAAAATTTCCAACTCGTGAATTTTAATAAATCCTTTGAAAAGACCCGCACGGCTTATCTGCATATTTGAATCTATTTACTGGATGAAATTACAGAACCTTTAATAATTCATCGTCTGACTTTATGGAAACTCAAAGGGACAGGAAGGAGAATTGGGAAGGAAAATGGACATCAAAGAGATGATAATTCTTAAAGATACAAAGCGATTTTCATTCCACTTTTTTTTCCCCTTTCGTGTATCACTCAAAAAAAACAAAAACTGTTACGTATAAATATAACTAAAATATAAATAAGACTAAATGTACTTTAAAGTAAAAAGCATTTCAAGAGTCTGGCTGGAGGTTAAGAGTAGATGGAAAGCACTGCCGTACAATGGCATAGTGAAGCAAGTTACAACTTACTAAAAATTTAGAAAAATTGTTCTATAAGTGTAAGGATTTTGCCGTACGACTTTCCATTTTTCTAGTACTGCAGTGGCAAAAAGAAGCAAATAACAGAAAATCATTAATTTATAATGACAAAAAGAATCGGATTACTGAAAAACAACCAACCAATTATATTTCACGACACGGAAAAATCATTAATACGATTAGATGAACAGTTTCCTCTTACCCCAACCTCTTCATCGTCCTTATTTATCAAACTTGCGTAAAAAGAGCCTGGCAAAAGTCAAGCTTTTGTCGGTTACTTCGTTTGTGTGTAAAACTATTTGCTTTTTCCTGCCATTGTCCAGGAGAGTCAGATAAAGCTATTCTGCTCTTGGCAGGCTAGGTCCTGTGAAAAGTATACAAAACGTACACCTCAACAATGAGTGAAGAAAACTTTTCATTTTACTCTCACTGTAGGTTGAACCTACCAAGTGTACTCTTTCAACAATATTCAGAATAGATTTAATCCTCTTTTTTACTCCCCGTTCAAAACTAGACAAAGCAGAGAGTTTTTTTTTTTAGAGCGAGGAAGGATTAGAAATGATATATTTTATTGTCGTTTTTAAAATAAGGATATTCCCTTTGTTCAACTTAGCCCATAGAAAAGTTGTTTTAAACAGGCGTTCTCATTTTTCAGGTATGACGCCAAAGAGGAGATATGAAGTTGAGTGGAGTTGAATCTCGGACTTCATCAACGTTTGATTATTTTGGAGGTAATTTTTATTTATTTATAATATACTGTTATAAATAATTAAATATTTTTTTATACTATTTTCATTACGTTTAATATGAATTAAACGTAATCAATGACCACTTTATTTAGATACAATTTTTATATAGAATACCTCACACAAGAATGGTATTTGGCAGCTGAGACCACTTTATTGCGTACAGTTGGTTAAAGATATTCTATCGTGAAATTTCCTCTCTTATCGATGTTTAGGACAAGGCTACACGAGCGACTTTGTCGCTGCGACGAAGTTGTAACGACAAATCGCAAAGAATAGGTACTGGTGTTTGCTCTGGGGCAAGCTACACGGCAGACAGTCGCTGCGACAATTAATCTGTTGCAGCCGGTTTCGTCTTCCCTGCGACGCGACAAAGTCGCAGGGAGGATTGGTTGTATTGTTCCAAGTGCGGTAGGCTGCCGCTACACGAGCGACTTCATAACAGCGTTACCGCCACGTGGCACTAAAAACGAAGAAATCGCAGCGACTTGTCGCAGCCCATGTGGTTTGCAACAGCCACTGCGATTGTGTCACTGCGACACCTTGCAACTCTGACGCAGCGACAAAGTCGCTCGTGTAGCCTTGGCCTTATTGGTAAGAAAAAACTGGAGTTCATGACAGGACTTTTTAAGTCGACTGTACAGTATAATGTAATTGTTCTTTGCCACATTTAAATTTAATGTATTCCTGGCATTCTGTGAGCTTGTCTGTGAGCTTGTCGCTGATTGGCTAGCACATGGTTCATTTGGCCAATAGCAAAGGAAGCATTTTATTTACCGAAAATGGATATATACAGTATGTTGCAAAATTGTGAAAAGCAATTTACTTGCCAAACGATAATTACGCAATGCAACAATATAGGTTTATTGAACTTAACCTGCAATGTTGGTAACATAATCATGATACCAAGTTGCCAACCATTTCACAGATATATAATAATAATAATAATAATAACTAATAATAATTGTTATTGTTATTATTATTATTGTAAAGGATTTGCATTTAATTTCCAATATTCTGAATAGTTTTTTGTTTTCAGTACTAAGTTTCTTAATAATAATTCTAGATAAGAATTTGCAGTATGCTAAGAATACTGTCTTCATTTTTTCTTCTGCTGACGCGTTTCGTTCATATACTTTGAACATCTTCAGAGCTTTATACATAATTTTAAAGTAAAATTGGTTATATATATATTTTTTTATTGTAAATTTGATACAATTTCAAATTAATTTAAGAATATTCGAAAGTTCATTAAATTTTATATTAATTTTCGGTTTTTTCATTTTAATGTAAAAGGCTTCGGCAATTTTTAGTTTTTCTACGTTATGTGATGAATATAAGATTTGAAAGTTTTGTGAGATATTTTCTAACTTTAATATTTTATGATCTACTCTGTAATGTTCGTTAATTTTACTTGGATAAAAAAAAATATAAACTATCAATAATAATTAAAACACTCGTGCACAGAGCTTTCAATATATGCTCAAGTTGGCCACTATTTAATCAAGAAATTGAGAGAATAAAGCAAAATCTAATAAACAGTGATTTTCCGCTATTTTTAATCGATAATATCATAAACCGAACTCTAACAAATTTATATAACAAAAATAAGGAGGAGGATGAAAATAAAAATAAAAATAAAAATACAGATATAAAATTTTACTTCGAAACAAGAAACCCAACAAGACTAAAACATGAAGAAAAATGTCTAAACAATATATTAAAGAGGCACATAAAACCAATGGATAAAGAAAAAACTATCAATGTTAACATATACTATAAAAACAAAAAGTTATCAAGCCATTTTTCGACACGTAGCAAAAACCCTGATAAGCAACATCATGTGGTGTACCAATTTACATGTCCTGTAGTTGACTACGTCAACTTACATTGGTTACACCACAAACCACATTAAAGAGAGAGCATACCAACATAAATATCGTCCAAGTAAAATTAACGAACATTACAGAGTAGATCATAAAATATTAAAGTTAGAAAATATCTCACAAAACTTTCAAATCTTATATTCATCACATAACGTACAAAAACTAAAAATTGCCGAAGCCTTTTACATTAAAATGAAAAAACCGAAAATTAATATAAAATTTAATGAACTTTCGAATATTCTTAAATTAATTTGAAATTGTATCAAATTTACAATAAAAACAAATATATATATATAACCCATTTTACTTTAAAATTATGTATAAAGCTCTGAAGATATTCAAAGTATATGAACGAAACGCGTCAGCAGAAGAAAAAATGAAGACAGTATTCTTAGCATACTGCAAATTCTTATCTAGAATTATTATTAAGAAACTCAGTACTGAAAATAAAAAACTATTCAGAATATTGGAAATTAAATGTAAATCCTTTATGAAGACATAGGCTGATATTGACTTTCTATTATATATTATTATTGTTATTATGATTATTGTTATTATATGTATGGGAAAACAGGATAAACTCCCATTGCAGAGTATCAACATGCATAATATACCATGTGATCTTATGAAACTCGAGTACTTCATGTAACTTACATTTTTTTATGCAGGAAGGATGGGTCAAGGGCGAATGCCCACAAAAATGCCCACTCCCCCATAGAAGGAGGAGAGAGCCGAAATCAAGATCTCCGAAGCTATTAAAAACGATGCCTTTTTTTTTAATTTTGAGATTATGTAGTGTCTAAGATGAATGTATGGTAGTGAGTAGAGGTGGAAACAGTACATCAGTACGCGAGTATTCTTGTACTCGAGTACGGGTTTTTGTTGTACTTGTTTACAATGCAATGCGTTCATATGGTCTAATAATCTTTGCTCATACAAGCAGCCAAGCACCAATTAAAGTTTGAAACCACACATTTACATGCGTACTCATACTCGAACACTAAAAAAACCGTACTCGTGCTTGTATTCAAACACTAAAAAGGTATACTGTACTCGTACTCGTCCAAGTCCATAATTTTGGTACTCTTTCCACCTCTAGTAGTGAGGAATAGAGGGAGAAGTGTGTGTTTGAGAGCATTCTGAATTGCTCACAGGGGAGATGAGACACGGAAAAAGATCAGTTATGGAGGACAGTGACAGGAGAAACGAGAGTTGCAGCACTCCCTGTCTCCTGCCTAACGTCTACCCGGGAGTACTTCCCTGGTCGATTAGTGTCCACAATCTCCTCCCATTATATGGTAATATTATTGCAACAAACATTTTTGTGTGATACACTGTGTTACTGGGTGTTTATAAGTAAAATTGTGATGTTAAGACGATGTAAAGGTGCAGCAGAAGACATTAAATAATGAGCATGATTATGTGTAGACAGCTTTATGTTTGGTTGATACGTTTATCTGTTTAACAGAAATTATATGTTGTTCATTTTATTAGATCTTGTGCATTTATGAAAGCCATTTTTCTGCTATTTCATCATGCAATTTGCTCGGGGTCATTCTGGATACTCGTATATATTTAGTTACCTCATTATTACTTTAGAGCACTCATTAGCTCAATGGATGCGTTGTCGGGCTCTGGGCAGTGAGGCTCTGAGTTCACCTCCCTCCCCCACCGGCTGCTGGCATCAGGTTAGGTTGGGCCGGCAGTACGTAGTGAGGAAATGATCTTCCTGGTGTGTGTGTATATATATTAGTGGCCTACGGATCACCAATTTGATGTGGCCAACAAAGTAGGCTTACTATAATTTATGAATTAAATTGAAATTAATAATTAGGGGTCACCAGCTTGGGCCTACAGCCCAAACAAACAATATTTAATAAGGAGAGAGAAATTACTTTGTTATTTTGTGTTTAATTAGGAAAATAAATCAATTATTTGTTCACAGTGATTAACAATTCTATAACGGTATTTATACTATGTTGAAGATGACTGATTAATAGCAATGAGAAATGGTTATACAGTCTAATTGTTAAGTAAATACACTAATTCAGGTAGGCTAATGAGATATGCAGAGGTGAACACAGAATAAGTAATTAAGTCAATAATAACTGAAATAATGAAAGTACAATATAATACAGGGTGTCCCAGAATTAACTATCTATTTCAATGAAATCTGACAAATTTTTTAAAAACACACTTTTATTTATGTTTATCATGTTTAATATGTGTTAAAAATGTATAAATTTCTAAATTTTTTTCATAATTTTATTTTCATAATTTTTTCATTATCTGGTCCAATGAAAGATCGTCTGAAGTCATAGAATGGCAAAGAGACTCTCCAAAAGTTAACGTGTGGCTTGGAATGACCAAATCCAAAATTTATGGCCCATTCTTCTTTGCGCAAGCAACTGTAACAGGTACCGTCTACCTTGATATGCTTCAGCAGTTTCTCGAACCACAGCTTCTTGATGATGGCATTCTTGATAATGTTGTGTTTCAACAAGATGGAGCACCATAAATTTTGGATTTGGTCATTCCAAGCCACACGTTAACTTTTGGAGAGTCTCTTTGCCATTCTATGACTTCAGACGGTCTTTCATTGGACCAGATAATGAAAAAATTATGAAAATAAAATTATGAAAAAAATTTAGAAATTTATACATTTTTAACACATATTAAACATGATAAACAGAAATAAAAGTGTGTTTTTAAAAAATTTGTCCGATTTCATTGAAATAGATAGTTAATTCTGGGACACCCTGTACAGTAAATGGATTAGGTCGGTAAAAATGAAATGCATAAAAGAGCACATAAATAGTCGGATGCAAAATAAGTAAGTTATATGAATGAACACGATAACAAGGTGATACAAAACTACGATATTGGTACAACACTTGAATAGGCCTACTGCGGTCTTAACGGGAGAGTTAGTTTGAACGGTAATGAAGACACTTTTAAGGCCTCCGTGATTAGGCTGAGTTTGTGGACTTTTCAGCTTTGAATCCTGGATAGTCTAGCAGACGTAACAAAACACTGTAGGCCGAGTGAGGGCCGACAAGAGGCTTACCGACCTGCGATTTCGACATGGATAACTCTGGACACTGACGAGGGCCTATGTGAAGTTTGACCCTATTGCGTTTCGCCGTAGATAACTCTGAAGACGTGCTGGCCTACCAGTAGGAGGATGTGCTGAGGGCCTGTTGAGATACTTGTTGAACAGGCGCCGATCGAATTGTGGTGAAGGATGAGTGAAGCCAGGGCCAGAAGGATGACGCTGGTAGAGTGATGTTTGCTTCCAGCGGGATGAAATTGTAGATCACCTCAAATGTTGATTCGCTTCGTATATTGTTGAGGTGTTGCTTGAGGGACTGAGGGCGGCTGAGGTCGAACGGCGCTACGTGAAAGAGGAGATTCACGAGGAGGAGTAACAAGCAAAGTGAAGGTGAGTTTAGTGAACTATGGCTTATATTATATAGGCTCGGAAGACGCTAACTTTTCGCGGGCCTTTTGGGAGAAGACAAACATCCTTTTGGTTCTCTCTCCTTGAAAAATCACGTGTGTTTTTCGGTTTCTGATGATTCCCGAATATTTGCTTGCTGGAAACCTCACTCGCAGGTAAATAAAATGGCCAGAGAGACTGCGAAAATCATTCATTTTCATTCCTCAAAACATTTCGGAAAATCTTTTTCCATCCTTAGTACCTTATAAAACAATTAAAACAAACTAGTAAATGAGAACTTTATTGTATACAGTAATTATACGTTGGGGAAATGTAACGAATTAAAACTCTAATGCACTCTAGTTTAAGCGTAATTAGATAAATGATGCATGGATAAAATAGACAAAATAATCAGTTTGCCTAATATTAAGAGGTTCGCGAATGAAACGAGGGAGAAGTTTTCAATTAAGTGCAATTTGTAATTTGGAGAAATTCTGTATGCTCTATTTAATAAGATACTGATGCTAGCTAGTAAATGTTAATAATTTTGGCATGAAGTTTGTGAAATTTAAGCTTAGCCCCTTCACGCCCCTCCCATTTACATCATAAGAGCTGCTTCTGGGTTAAAAGATTAAGTTTCTTATGGTTTTTTTCCTTTAAAACCGAGGTATGAAATGTATTATAAGATCTGATTATTATGACATCTAAGATTGTAAATGATTTATTAGTTTCGGGTTCCATATTTATAAGATAAAAAGCTTCGGGCTTGGTTCGGTGTCTTAAAGGGAATGTACCATCGACGTATCGTTTATAAAATTTAGGACTAAATTTTTTGGGATACTGAACCAACCAGGCAACCAGTTTCTTTCATGATATGACAGAAAAGTCTTGCTGACCATGATAGGACGCAGGGGGTTTCCCATGGCAACGCCATCTTCTTGCGAGTAAAATGAAGTAGGAAAAACAGATCTCGTGTCGAATAGAATTTTAAGAACTTTTCAAATTTAGTATTTTCGAAAACTGATAGTCTACAATATTATTATTATTTTATTATTATTATTATTATTATTATTATTATGGATCACCTGAAGATCCGTCACCCC
The DNA here is from genome assembly GCA_023014485.1 of Bathynomus jamesi. Taxonomy (NCBI): domain Eukaryota; kingdom Metazoa; phylum Arthropoda; class Malacostraca; order Isopoda; family Cirolanidae; genus Bathynomus; species Bathynomus jamesi. The sequence goes on from JAJOZX010003160.1 coordinate 236,693, forward strand.
AGCCTTTTTTAGTTAGCTTTATAAGGCTAACTAACGAAAATATCACGACTTAACCTAACCAATCGTCAAGGGCGTACAGTTGACCTAACGATTGGTTTGGTTAAGTCGTGATAATTTCGTTAGTTAGCCTTATAAGGCTAACTAACGAAGGCTGGGGGCTCTGATCTTCAGATGATCCAAAGTTCATTAGTGCAAATACTGGTAAATGTTAAGTTTAGAGGCGTAAATTAAACTCGAAAAAGTTTAGGGGTGTAAATTATTGTGTCGTCTATAACAGCTGTCGGATCACCTGAAGATCAGGGCCCCCAGCCTTCTTTAGTTAGCCTTATAAGGCTAACTACCGAAAATATCACGACCTAACCTAACCAATCGTTAAGTCAACTGTACGCCCTTGACGATTGGTTAGGTTAAGTCTTGATATTTTCGTTAGTTTTAACGAAGATATAATTTGGTAATTGAGGCTGGGGGCCCTGATCTTCAGGTGACCCGACAGCTGTTATAGACGACACAATAATTTACGCCCCTAAACTTTTTCGAATTTACGCCTCTAAACTTAACATTCACTCAAATACTTCCTCCTGCAACAAAGAATTCGTGAATAGCGATTTCACATCGTCGGAGACAATAAATAATTTGAATAAAAAAAAATTCTATTTTGTCCTTCTATTGTTTATTCAATTACTTTTAATTAGATAAGTCCATTGAAGTTTTCATGTAATTCCGCTTTCTCATTGTAAAATTATTGTGTATATAAAGATATTAATATACTTTTCGTTTTAATCGTCTTAATTTGTAATATATATTACCATCTTCTGAGGAAGGAAAACGTTTTTCAGAAATGTTTTGAAGATTGAAAATAAACAGGTGTTTTTCCAGTCTTTTTGCTCAATAAATATATAAATATAAAAATAGGACAACAACAGCGTAACCGTGTTAAAAGTAGATAATACAATTTCCAAATATCGGGTGATTTTTTAAACATGTGACACTGAAAGGTTTGTAATTTTTTTTTTTAACTGAAATAAAAACGAAGTATTTTTTTTTTTAATTTGTACGATATTACAATCGTTTTGCATTTAGGAGCTGCATAACCTAAGCCATCTTAGCATCAATTCTTCAATTCTTCTTCAAAATTTCAATTCTTATCCAATACTTTCGACGGAAAAGTCCTGTCCAACAGATTTACTGCGGTTTATGATAAACCAACATCATCAGATATAAAACCCTGTGACTTTTATCTCGGGGGTTAATTGAAAGATAGAGAATTTAAACAGAATCCAGACACGATAGAAGAATTGAAAGCTTCAATTGAACGAGAAATTTCTCCGATTTCAACAGATACTCTGTCCAGAGCACTGCAAAATTTTGTTGTTCGTGCGCACAGAGTTACCGTAATGAATTGAGAAGACCACATAGAGCAGGGGTGGCCAACCTTTCCAAGCGATATAATCGTTTAAAAAATCGAACCCAGAAAAACTAGAAAATTCAAACATTGGAAAAAAAAATGTTATTTTCTACATTAGCTGAACTTTAGTGTGATTTTTGAGCGTCGGTTAAAGCTGATTGGTACTTATTCTTAATAAAATTCATTGAGGAAAATGCTTGTTCGCGGACGTAAGTGGATCCAAATTTGCGGGCAACCCTAACAGCCTTGGTGGGCCATATATTGGCCCTCGGGCAAGGGTTTGGCCACCCCTGACATAGAGCATGTTTTGCATTAGGGGGACTAATTCTCGATGTGTAGAGAAGAAACAATAAAAATTTCATGCTTTTATTTCAATTAATAAAAAAAAATACAAACCTTTTAAAGTGTCACACTTTAAAAAAAAAATTACCCGATGAGGAAGATAAATAAAAATATTAAAATATGGATAAGCCTTTCGGAGGCACAAAACCTCTTTCAAAGGCACCTCCATTCGTATCCGATGAAGGAAACCGATTGTGCCTCGCTCGAAACGCTCGTTCATATTTTAATATTTTTATTTATTTTAAGAACTTGGGAATTATATATTATCTTTTTTACATGTAAATTCGATAATGTTTTTGTAGAAACGAAAGTAAGGAAAAAGAAGTTTTAATCGACTTTGAAAGAGGTATCATAATCCCCCTTAGGACGCTTCTCCTCAATTTCTTTGTTCTTTTAAAATGTTATTCAAATTAACTTAACATAAAAATTAAACTCAGAAGATTTAACACCAAAGAAAATTCGTCAAAACAAACTTGTTTAAAATTTCAGTATCTGACAAAATGAAAAGTTGACTAAAGCCTTAACTCCTCCTCTATTTAGTATATTGTATTATTATTCTTACACTATAATGTTAACATTATATTACTTTATATTGCGTTATATTATTGTATTATTTTATATTTTATTATCATACATACATACATATATTGATATATATATATATATATTATATATATATATATATACACAAACTCAGAATGGTCCCATGAGAAACTTATATGTTAAGCACAGACCGTGCATGGAACAAGGAACTCTTCTGGGAAAATTAAATCCACTATAGTCCGAATAAGTAATGGTAAATGACAAATACCATAGTTTTTCTTTTTCATGATGCTAGCCCGACGTGGGCAACGGGTCTCTCGCAAAGAGGTCCCATAAATATAGCTTCCCTCACCAGCTTTGGGACATGGATCTAGGGTTTAAAGCAAGCCTAGTCCCATTACATTCAGAACCTCTATATAAGTAAAAGACTCGTTGCATTCACGTCGGATTGAATAAATCAAAGAAAAAGGGGTAACTATTGTATTTTTAGCCAAAAAAACCAAAACTTAAACCTCAAACGGGACATTGAGCGTCCACTTTTCAAGGCACGTAACACGTCCGTTTAATATACACAAACTCAGAATGGTCCCCTGAGAAACTCATATGTTAAACACAGACCGTGCATGGAACAAGGAACTCTTCTGGGAAAATTAAATCCACTATAGTCCGAATAAGTAATGGTAAATGACAAATACCATAGTTTTTCTTTTTCATGATGCTAGCCCGACCCGTTGCCCACGTCGGGCTAGCATCATTGGGGTGGGGGGAAGGGTTGGGGTGGGGGGAAGGGTGGGGGTGGGGGTAATGGGGGATGGGTGTGGTAATGGGGAGGGGTGGGGTAATGGGGGAGGGGGTTAGCCCCCAAGTTGTATGAATGGGGGTGAGGAGGTTTTGGGAGATACCAGATTCAGAAATGTTGACACAATGTGAAGCTCAAAATTTTCACGGCTGGGTTCTTTTTTTGTAGTTTAGCCTGTCTAACCGTCAGCGAAAGATTTCTAACTTTAATCATTTGAGGTGCAGATTTTGAACACTTTTCGTTTAGTTCCAAAGGACTTACCTACTCTGTCAAGAAGAGGACCGTTTCATCCGTTCGCCATCTACTTTCGATCATTGTTATAATGTTTCAAACCAACAAAGACCCTAGGATCCACTCATGGCTGGTCTACCTAACTGTGTTCGTAATTGTGTATTGTGTATGTCCTCCGTGGTGGCGGAGGGGACCTACAATTTTACGTGGGTTCCAAACCACAAGAACATAAGAAATTTATGTAACAACTGCCTGTACATTCGCAACTACCAATTTTTGCAAAACTAAATAATTATCAATTAAAAGCTAATTAATTATCGATTTAAAACTAAAGATAGAATCTCTGGATCCAGAGGATCAAGTCATAATAGACTACTGTCCACAAATATGTTACACTCTATATCTATTTATAACCGACATGCAAATATATCAGATCCAAAGAATCCAGTCATTTTCATTACGGTATCCATCAATACTAGTACCTTGCCCAACGAAAAATAAGTCACGGTCCATATCGATTGCGGACCAAGTCAAAATTTACAACCAATATACATTACAATATATATACTAAGGAGGAAAAGTGTAGGTGTGGCTGTAAAGACTGTACAGTAATGTAGAAATGTGTGTGCACCCATTTTGGGTCTCCCATTTCAAGGTGTTTGTGGGGCAAGTGAAGATCATGAGTTTTTCAATACCTCACAGTACTATGGGGGGCACCGCTCGGCAGAGGAATCTCTTTAAATTGGGTGTATAAGGACAGAGTATCCCCTAACCCAAGATGCTGCCTCCCTATATCCCACAACACTTGTGTTGAGCTGTGGGATCTATCACCATAAAGCCTTAATTTTACTACCTGAAACTATACCCAATCTATCAACATATGCGTCTAATCGATTTTTGAACATGTTTATAGACGTGCTACTAATTACTTCTACCGGCAAACTATTCCACCTATTTACTATTCTATGCGTAAAAAAGTTACTCTTGAAATACTTTATTTTTGCAGGGTATTTTAGACCTATTTATACTCTGTTTTAAAGTAAACACAAAGGACGATTTCTTTAGAATGTACATGTACACTTTCCATATACATATATATACTCATATATGAGACGTCCCGGCTATGTCGTAGCCAGTGTCGTAGCCAGTGTCGTAACACCACTTCCCGTTGATCAGCGAAGTTAAGCGACATTGGGTCTGGGTAGTGGTTGGATTGGAGACCGTCCTTCGCGTCCAGATTATGTGGCGACCCGTGGTTCGGATCCCACGTAAAGCTGTAGATCCCTTCCGTCACATGACCTTAGATGTTGCGAAGGGGTTAAACAACCCCAATCATTATTATTATTGTATGAAGCGTCGCGAGTACGAGGGGCGAACTCGCCACATTGGCGATTTTGCGATTGTTCCACGAATGAATAGCTCAACCCTCCCCCATCATCAAAAAACTTGGTATAGCTAAATGTCCCCACACCTCGTACGCTCAAAATGTTGTTATTTTCAATGCGTGTATTTGCGATATGTGCCTCTCGTACACAATAGTCGCAAAGTTTAAACGCGTCTATCTCAAAACTGGTTTGGCATATTCGCCCAGCGTACTCACGTGCCTCATATATACATATACACATTGAAATAACTCGCAGGAAAAAAAGAAATATCCACTCCAGTTTTCAACTCCTCTTCCTTAATAGTATCAACAGCTTAGTTCCCTTTATTAAATTAATTTTAGAGATTGAAAACTATAATTCCATTCCATTTCTTGATATAATTATTCATACAACTATCAATGGCTTTAAATTTCAAATTTATCGGAAACCAACCAATAATAATTCTTGCGTGTTTGTCGTTTTCCAGCCATTATAATACCGTTAAACGATCAATATTCATTTCTGTTCAAAGAGCACCAAGAATAGTTAGCCCAGAATTTGTAGATAGTGAATTTAAGAAGTTGTTTTACACTGGAAGCAAATTATGTTATGGTAATTATTTCCTGGAGAATTGTCTGCATAAAGCTAAGAAATCTTTTTATAACACTAACCTAGGGAAGAAAGCATTTAAAAGCATATTGTATTTGCAATATAAAAATTTCATTCACTTCGCCACGTGCTTAGAGGCGTGAAAATTAATGTGTTTACTTAAATAATTCGGTTAAGTGTCCATTAGTTCGTAATATCCATGTGAATGCCCTGAATGGATTTATTGTATTAAATGTTGAGATTGTAATTTAGCATATATTGGTCAAACAGGCAAAACTTTGGTCATTAGAATCAAACAGCATAAGTATTGTATTCGCGCAGCCAATGAATCTAGCTACATATTTGTTCATGTACGTAATAATGCTATTGATTGGAATAATTTAGGTATCTTGTTTAGAAATAATAACATCGTTGAAAGAAATATAATTGAAGCAGCTTGTATTAAGCATATTACTAATTTTAATGTCAGTTTCGGTACATACAAACTTGATTATATTTCAAACCTTATTTTTAATCAGTATAAAACAGTTTCCCAGCACTCTTCAGTAATCCCAGGGATTAGATCCTTCGTGAGAGGTTTCTGATAAAACAGGAAAAAGCTGGGTGGACTCATCTGTATTTTCAGTTTCGTTGAAGAGGAATTAAAATTAACTCTACTCGAAAGTACTCGGAGTGGAGAAAATGTTTCACTTTTTCCTGCGAGTTATTTCAAAATAATGAAATTCACGAGTTAAATGTGAATCTACGCCATATATATATACATATATATATATGTTTAAACACAGACCGTGCATGGAAACAAGGAACTCTTCTGGGAAAATTAAATCCACTATAGTCCGAATAAGTAATGGTAAATGACAAATACCATAGTTTTTCTTTTTCATGATGCTAGCCCGACGTGGGCAACGGGTCTCTCGCAAAGAGGTCCCATAAATTTATGGGACCTCTTTGCGAGAGACCCGTTGCCCACGTCGGGCTAGCATCATGAAAAAGAAAAACTATGGTATTTGTCATTTACCATTACTTATTCGGACTATAGTGGATTTAATTTTCCCAGAAGAGTTCCTTGTTCCATGCACGGTCTGTGTTTAACATATAAGTTTCTCAGGGGACCATTCTGAGTTTGTGTATATATATATATATATATATATATATATATATATATATTATATATATGTACAGGGTGTACATAAAGTCAGGATCTACTTTTGTGAAGCACTTGGAAATTATATGGAATTCAATCATAAAATGATGAAGTGGTAACATTTATTAAATAATTAAGAGTAAGATTCGACGTGACGCCCATCAGTATCCCTGCACAGCTCAAATCGTTCCGCAGCATTTCTAAACACATTCTGGAGCATTTGCGGGGTTATGTTATCTGCAGCAGTTCGTATACGTGTACGTAAGTTTTCAAGACTCGTAATCTTCGTCTGATAGACGTGCGATTTGATAAAGCCCCATGCAAAGAAATCTAAAGGGGTTAAATCTGGTGATCTCGCTGGCCAAGGTCTGTTGTTTCCGCGTCCGATCCAGCGATTTGGAAAACGTCCATTTAGATAATCCTGAACAATTTTGGCATAGTGACAAGGCGCACCATCATGTTGATAGACGACGGTACTAACAATCCTATCCCCAATCAGCTGAGGTTCAAGGAATTGCTGCAACATGTCCAGATAAATAAGCCCCGTAACTGTAGCTTCAGCAAAGAAAAAAGGACCATAAACCTTAGATTTTGTTAAACCCATCCAGACATTAACTTTAGGTGAGTCTCTTTCCCAATTTTGGACGAAATCATTCGGTCTTTCATCTGCTCAAATTCGACAGTTATGGCGATTTACTTTTCCACACGTATGGAAAGTGGCTTCATCACTAAAGAGAATGTTGTCCATTAAATTATCACTCCAGATTTGTTCTACGAGATCAGCACACACAGCACTTCGTCGAGGGAATTCTTCCTCATGTAAATCATGTAAAACCTGCAAATGATAGCTTTTCTTCTGCAAATTAACTTTCAGAATTTTGTGCACAGATGACGTCGGGAGGCCGAGTCTGTGTGATGCAGCACGAACGGACGTACGTGGCTCCTCAGTGATAATTCCGCGTACTGCATTCACGGTAAGATCTGACATACACGGTCGTCCTGATCTTGCTTCATCATTTACAGATCCCGTTCGTTTAAATTTGTTCACCAATTTTCGTATTGTCTTGTCTATTGGCCCCGGCTTATGAAATCCCCTTCTAAACTTCTCTCTGATGTCATTGTACTGTATTTCTTTCCCTCGATTCGCCAAATTACTATTGCCACACGCTCTTCTGTATTCATTCTAAGGGCTTCTGAAAAGAAAAATAGAAAAAAATAATTATTTCACAAAAATAGATCCTGACTTTATGTACACCCTGTATATATATATTTTTTTTTTAGGGCTGTCACGGGTACCCGATCGGGTAATGTACTACTCGATGATACCCAACCCGATCTGGTAATTGCTAGAAAATCGAGTACGGGTAGTAAAAACCAAATTCTAATTTAATTTTAATTTTATTGTTTTGAAGGTTTTCTTGATATATTTTTTGTATAATATTTTTCAACAAAACATTCAAAATGGCAAATCGTAGTATGGTTTAGGACTATTTTGTCATTGATAAATTAGATAATACTGTAGTAAAGCCAAGTGCTTGAACTGCACACAGTTAATAAGTCACGGTACAAAACCAACAAATTTTAGAACGTCTTCAATACCCGATCGGGTACCCGTACCCGATTGAGGATTACACTTCGGGTACCCGTACCCGATTACCCTGTAAAAGCGCCATCCGTTGTATCCCTATATATATATAATATATATATATATATATATAAAATGTGTGTGTGTGTGTGTGTGTGTGTGTTTATAGGGACCAATTTATGACCAACAATTTATAAGGCACCAGTTTATAGCGGTTGGACCAGTTTATATCGGAATGTTACCATTTAATTGTGTTTGTTTCCTTGCGGGCTATACTTAATAAGCTGCAGACTTAATTAATGAATTATTAACGAGTTTATAAGAGTTACCAAATTTGTTTGTATCACTAATCAAGGAAAATTGATAAGCTGCGCGGACTTTCCTTTAAATTGTAATAATAAAATATGATGATGATGGTAATGATAATCTTTATTGGCAGGAGATAAATCCCATAAAAAGTAAAATACTTGTCAAGGTAATAAATGATACAATTAATTAAACAATAAATTTCAAAACTAAAGAATTAGAGGAAAAAATTAAACAAAAGTACTTCACTTAATGAAAGAAGTAATAATAAAATTGATAATAAAAACTATCCAAAGCTAATACTAAAAAATAAAGAAAAATACATATAATGAAAATGCCGATGTTCGCTGGAGCTGTAGACAAACACTTTCAGACCAAGAAGTTCATAGTTTAGAATACATAAAGCAGGACTGATGAGTAACTTGGACGTCTTTTTATCTAAAGGAGACTCATTACGTTGCGGTTAGCAAACATTTGTGAAGCTAAGCATCTTGGAGGTAACTTATGCGGCAGTTTAAAAGATCTGCTGTCCATAAATATTACTGTAGAATTTGAAGTTCTTTATGATCATATCTGCTTTAGTACAGTAACGTTGATATTGTTTCCTCATGTCTGAGTCGTCGTTTGAGGAGATGGTAATAATTTGGAATCAATGAAAGAAAGCCACCCCTAGCCTTCTTTAGTTAGCTTTATTAGGCTAACTAACGAAAATATCACGACCTAACCTAGCCAATCGTTAGGTGAACTGTACGCCCTTGACGAGTGGTTAGGTTCGGTCGTTATATTTTCGTTAGTTAGCCTTATAAAGCTAACTAAAGAATGCTGTCAGTGGCTTTCTTTCATTGATCCATAATTTGACCTAGGTACTTAAATCTTGTACCTGCTCTAGTAGTTCGCCTCTCATTTTGAAAATAATAATTGAAATTGCATAACCTTAGTTTAGTAACATTAAAATTAATGTCATATGATTCGCAAATATTTTATAAGATGATTTATAAGTTATTTATCATCATGTTATCGATATAACATCCCACTCATTTGCCTCATTAAGAGAAGTAATTAATCCATCAATATACGCATTAAAGAGCAAAGGAGTGAGCAAGGAGCCTTGTCTAACTCCGCATGAGGAACCAAAACATTCGGACAGTACACTGCCCCATCTAACAATAAAAGTTAGATGGGGCAGATGGGGATGAGGCAGATGGGGATGAGGCAGATGGGGATGGGGCAGATGGGGATTTAACCTAAGTCTACTAAAATTTCACTATTTAAAAAATATAGTGGAACATTCCTGTCTTCTAATTTTTTGAAATAGGATATCGTGATTTACTCTATTATATTACAAATATCATGAATATCTACAAATTAATTTTTTATTGATCTAACGTTATATGAAACTCTTTGCGGCAGTTTAACCGCCATGAATGTGTTGGGTGTCGGGTGGCTCAACCCACACACCTTTATTTAACTGGGTGGAATCAAAGGCATTTCGTCTCATCACTTCCCTGCCTCTTATTGACTTTTTTCAGTCCCTCATTCTTTACTATCACTATCATAACGGACACTGCTCTTCCAAACTCTCTAACTGCATGCCTCCTCCTCTAAGGAGAACATGCAGTACCGGATTTTTTATATATTCTCATCCCTTTTCTGCCCAACTCTCTAACGCAAGCGTTAATCGGTATTCATAATCTTTCATCAACTGAACCGTTCAACTCTGGAACAACCTTCCTCAATCCATCTTTCTCCCTGTCTATGATCTCCAATCTTTCAAATTCAGTGTCCAGTCACCTCGAAAACTTTGGATCTTGATTTCGGCTCTCTTCTTCTCCTTCTATGAGCACCCGTTTTAGCCGGCGTTCGTCCTTGGCCCCTCCTTCCTGCATAAAATAACTCATTATTATTATTATTATTAATACAAATGCATACGTTATTATTAGTACGTCTGTTATTATTATTATTATTATTATTATTATTATTATATTATTATTACGAAAGCTCCTGGTGAACTTTGTTTATTTATGTTTATTTAAGATAATACCATCTCGCCACTAATTTATGTTGTAAGGGTTGAACTGCAAGTTTACGCCTTTAATTATTACCTTAAATAGGCTGACCATACGTACCGTTTTGAACGGGACAGTACCGCTTTTTTTGTGGGTTCTGTATGGGTTCTGTCACTGAAGAATAATTGTAAGCTCAATATGTTTATGTACTTACTTTTTCATGAATACAGAATATTACATAACCCCCGTCCCTTTTTTGCCATCCCAATGTCCCGTTTTTGTCTCAAGGAAATGTGGTCAGCCTAACCTTAAATGATTTATAATATGGATAGTTTTGGTGTTTACTTTCGTAATTAATAAGTTATATATGAAACCAAAATGCCCCCACACCAGGATTCGAACCTGGGACCTCCTAAGTAAGAGTCGCGAGAGCTACCATCTCACTCCGACAAGATAAAAGTTAATAAGATTTGTCGTATATTGTTTCTTACAAAAAACACGAGTGCCCATCCTTGTTATTCCATTTATGGGTCCTCGCTCCTATACCAGAGAGATTTGAATCTAACTAGCTAAAGTGGGCCCTACGGGCCCATTTAGCTACGCCCGTGGTGCTGGGGCCTTTGGCCTCAGTAATTGGGGAGCCGCAGGCCCCCCCAGTTACCGGGGAGTCAATTATTCAGTCAATAAAACTATAGAAAAGAATGTTGCCCGGGTTAATTGAATGCCCGGTTAGGTCAACTGAATGCCCCCAAAAACCCCTCACTCCCCTTATGCAACTTGGGGGCTAACCCCCTCCCCCATTACCCCCCCCCCTCCCCATTACTCCACCCCTCTCCCATTACCCCCACCCTCCCTATTACCCCACCCTCCCCCATTACCCCAACCCCCCTTTTTGAAAGCCGTAAAAATATTTAGTCTGTAATGGTTGCAGCACCAGTATGAAAGTGCATAAAAAAACTCATTTGGTAAATTTTGAACTTAGCCGCAGATTAAATTTCGGCTCAAAGCTGAACGCAAAAGCAAATATTTTTTACACTTTTTAAAATTATAATTAAAAGTAGAATTCATTGCGCCTTTTTCTAATGCATTCAAATACAAATATCGCCCATATATATTAAGAATCTTCTCTTTTCGAGCGTGACAGACTGACAGACATTCCTGGGTGTTTATAGTATTAATACTGCCTTTACCTCGAGTGCTGGAGGGTTACCATCGTGAAACACCTCTGGACGCGAAAGCGTCAAATGTTTTCTCGATTATATTTAAATATACAACGAGTTACGTTAACTTTTATCCAGTCGTAGTGTGGTGGTTGTGCTCGCGAATCCTACTGAAGAAGTTCCAGGTTCGAATACTGGGGGCGGATAGCATTTTCGTTTCATGCAAAAAGCACGTATGCTCATGCGTGTTATTCCGCATACTCGTGTGTGTATATATATATATATATATACACACACGCGTATGAACTTTCATTTCATTAGAGTAATTAGCTAATGTTAGTCATTGACCAACATTTTATTATCCAAAATGCAAAACGAGAATGAAATTTTTTAATGAAATTTCCTAAAATGCACAATATGTTTTTTACTTATTTTATCTTTCCCAAAATGGAATTAGCAAATGAAGTTAAAATTCTTCAGTTAAACCAAATGTGTTCATTTCCTCAATTAAAATCTCTGTTGGAAAATAAAATTCACCAAATAAATGTCATAATTCTATAGTTTACTGAATTATACAAATTCAGAATCTCCTCTTTTGAGTTTATTTAAAATATTGGAGTCGCAAAAAAAAAGGAAATCGCAATGGTACCATGTCCTTTTATAGTGAAAATGTACACTAAGTTTATGGGTAGTGTGGATCTGATTGATTCACTTTTTGCCCTCTACAGGATTCATTCACATAAGATCAAAGAAATATTGTCACAAACTCATAGCGTATGTTTAGCGTATGTTTAGTGTTCGCTTTAATCTAATTTAACCTAACGTTATCTAACCATTTTTTTTTGTAAATACAGTGTCGGTCTTCGTAAGCGTGAAGATTTTTTTTAACCTCTTAACCCTTTAACGCCGGAATTGTTTGTAGGGTTAAGTTATGAATGCGTGTATTTGAAACGTTGTCAATATGTAGCGGTCGTCCTTTTAGGATTAAGCGTTATCGACGAGTTATCTCGTCTATCGGTGCGTATAAAAGTGACGCTTCAAAAGTTAACTTGACTAAACCTAACCTAAATCAGGGGCGCAGCCAACATTTTACGAAGGGGGATTCCAAGTCAGCGATCGTTATCAACAGCACTGATCTACACACACACACACACACACACACACACACACACACACATTTGTATGTGTCAAGGACGGATCCAGAAGTCCATCTGCCGAGGAAGGGGTTACACAATTTTTTCAAGGGGGACCCACATTAAGCTATGAGACACTCCCACATGGATTAATGATTTGGTGATGGTTAAAACAAAGTCTCGTCACCCCCTACAAAATGTACATATTGTAATACCAATTTTATTTTTGTGTGATTAATTGTATTTACGGTATATGTGATTCATTGACATTTTTTTTCTTTTCCAGGTATTAGAATTGTGAGAACAATGGCAGACCAGTCCACTTACACTCTGGAGGAAAGGATAGTGATGAGCACATGGGCTTATGAAAGGTCACATACTGGCAAAACGATGCATGATATCCAGAATGATTTCAACACAAGATTCAATAAGGCGGCACTACCAAACAAGACGGTATTGCGCTGGGAGACCACGGTTGGGAAGACCAACAACGCGAGCAGAACAATGTGAAGGTGTGATTGCATGCATCGGTGGCTCGCTTACCGAAAAAATCATTTCGGAAACGATCACAAGAACTTGCTGTCCCCTTGTCCACAATGAGATATCACATGACAAAAGATCTGGTCATGAAACTATACCGCCCGTCATTTGTTAATAAATTAAGAGATACAGACATGCAGAAACGATATGAAGCCTGTGAACGGCTTTTGACCGTTTTTCCAACAATTCCTGCACGTGGAACAGTGATTTCTTCTGACGAGTGGGCAATTTACCGTAGCGACAAAATGAAAAATGTTTAGTTTTGGAGCAAGGAAAATCCACACTTCTTTGAGGAACTGGAACACCATCCATGGCACGTGATGATATGGGGTGCAGTGTCTGCCAGGAACTTGTTCGGTCCATATTTTTTTGAGGGTCCTGTCAACCAAACTGCCTACCTCAACATGTTACGGAACTGGTTTGTGCCTGAGATCGAACGTTTAGGGCTGCTTGGTCGGGTGTGGTTTTAACAAGACCGGGCTCCGGCTCATTTTTGCCATTAATGTGAAGGAATTTCTCAACGAAGTGTTCAGAGACAAATGGATCGGCCGTGGCTCGCAAATTTACCTGCCCCCCACATTGTTTTCATGTGACAATGCGTTATGGGGTTTCGTCAAGCAGAACGTATCCCGGGTGCGTTACCGCACAACAGAGGAACTGAAACACGCTTTTCGAGATGCATTTGGTGCAATCACTTCAGCAATGCTGCGTCGATTCTCACACCGCACATGGGGGCGCATAATCCTCTGTTACGAAAATGATAGTGCACACACAGATATTCTTGATTAGTAACTGTAATTAATAACTGTATTTACTGTAATTAAAGTAATTGTTGCTAGTGACTTGTTTCTTAAATTACACGTATCACATATAAATACAACTAATCACACAAAAATAAAATTGGTATTAAAATATGTACATTTTGTCGGGGGGGTGACGTGACGTGACTTTTCGAACACCCTGTAGAGTAAACACTAAACAGTTGATTCCAAATTTCTCCCTAAATATTTAATCCACATTTCTATAAATTAGCAGGTCTACAAAATTCATACAATATTGGTGGTAATCAAAAGTACAGATACATGGTCGAAACTATCGATTCATTTGGAAGACTTATTTTGGAGCGCCTTCGGGCTTGTTGTGACATGAAACGCGAAACCACTGCGGCTGGACTGACTGGTATGCGCCTGTGGATGCTGAGCATGATCAGACTCTCCAAATGCTCTTCCCCCATAGTTGAACGAAGTGGTGTTTTTGTCAATTTAAGAACAGAAAATGTTCTTTCAGGCTCACAGCTAGTTATGGGAAGGTGTTCACAGAAGACGTAGTAGAATGCGCACATTTGGTAGGTGACAGAGGTGACGCAGGCTGTGTGTCGGAATTACCAATTTTCAGCGGTGCAGAATTCAAAAGATTTCACTTACCTGAGCCAAATATACACAGAGTAATATACAGGGTGTCCCATAAGTCCGGCATCATAGGAGAAATTCATATTTTTCTATTTCTACAAACCATAATTCATATTTTTCTCTTTCTACAGGCCATAATGTCTGTGAGCAAGGAAGAACGAATCCAGATAATTCTACTCATAGATTTTTATATCTGGGGCCACTTGAAAGCGCTGGTATACGCAGAGAAAATTAGGAGTGTTGAACATTTGCTGCAGCGCATTATTGGGGCATGTAACACCATTACTCCTGACATCATTCACCGTGTGCTTGCTGACTGGGTATCACGTCTGAATTTGTGTATTGAAAACAATGGTGGATATATTGAGCACGTTCTGTAAATAAAAGCTTTTGTTTTGCCTTTTTTATTATTTTTCCTATGATGCCGGACTTATGGGACATCCTGTATATTAACAACAATAATGGATTTATTAACTATAAATAAATTTTATATTGGCAAGTGCTATAAATTATATATGCCATCCTTACTGGATACCAAATGGAGAAGGTCTGATAAAGTGGGGTTCCGGACCTTGGCAAATGGGCGGCCCGGGCCCCCTTGACCCCCCTTGCTGCGATACTGCCCTAAACTAACTTGTCCTCTTCTCTCTCGTCCTATCCTGACCTCTAGTAAACCTTTATGGACGACTGGTACAAAGTGGTAAAGTTTTAAATACGCGCATTAAAAACTAAACCTGACAAAATAACCGGTCGTAAGCGTTCAATTAGAGCGCGGATTTTTAATTAAGAGTCAACTTTTTTAATTTACGAAGGTCAGATGCTAATAACATTTGATAAGTTATAATTTAAAATATCTGTCAATCACTGCAAAGACACTGAAGTGTGAAATTTAAGGATTAATACATTTAATATTTAGGATGAAAAAAAACACGAAGGAAAGGAGCACCACTCTGTGTTTCCTTTCCTTCGTGGTTTTATTCATCATATATATATATATGAAAATTATTTCACGAAAGTAACACGAAAAATATTTATGATGAATAAAACCACGTTTGTTCATTGTTTACAAAAGTGTTTACATAAGTACGACCTGTCACTACCTGCACACATCGTTTTGGAACTTATTAAGCTTTGCACCAAAGACTGTAAATTCACTGTCAATAGCGAGTATTATCAACAGGTTTTCGGGATGACCATGGGCAACCCCTTGTCGCCCCTCCTCTCCAACATTTATATGGAGTTTTTTGAAATTACTTACATTCCGAGAATCCTGGGGGTTGGCATCCCTTGGTTGCGGTACGTCGACGATATTTTTTGTATCTGGCCCATGAATCGTGATCTGGATGACTTCCTCCTTCAGTTAAATGATCAAGTCCCCTCCATTAAGTTTACTTTAGAAGTGGAACAAGACAACTCAATCCCGTTTTTGGATGTGCGTGTACATAGGGAAAGCCCAGGTTTTAAGTTTAGTATCTATCGGAAAAAACAAACAATTTGTCTTCCGTACACTTTTACTCTGGACATGACACCCCCATTAAGAAGGCCATATTTTCTTCAATGTTTCTCCGAGCTCTTAGGATCGCCAGTCCGAAATACATCGATGCCGAATTGTAAAAAATCAACGGTATTGGAAGTGATCTGTGCTACCCACCTGCGTTTATGGAACCTTGTCTTAACAAGGCAAAATTAACCTTCTATCGTGTGAATAATAACACACTCACTTTGTCAAAGAAAATTTTAGTACTTCCATTTTTCCCGGGCTTTTTAGGCATTGCTAATGTACTTAAACTTTTGGATATTAATGTAGTATTTTCATATAACAATATTGTGAAAAATATCATAGTAAAAAATAGCCCTACCAATAATTCAGGCATTATCTATAAAATTGGCTGTAAACAATGTGATTCCTATTACATTGATCAGACGGGAAAGGATTTGCACACGCGTGTAAAACAGCATCAATATTTCGTTAGAACGGGACAGTCGTCCAGTGCCCTTTTTGTCCATTTGTCAGAGTTATCCCACTGTATTGATTGGAATAATGCTTCAGTTTTGTTTTACTCTAGCAACATTGTTAATAGAAATATTCTTGAGTCTGCTATTACCCAACTTACAAATAACTTTAACATGAGCAAAGGTCTTTTTCAACTCGATCCCGTTGTTTTGAATTAATTCGTTCAGAATGGATTTAGACAAGAAGGGCAGAGTGCTAAAACTTTGGTAGTTTTCCCTTATAAATTTGTATGCTCCTCTTACAATTTTTATTTTTCAATTTATTTTTATATTTTTTTTTATATTTTTTGTGACCTATATATCATTCAGGCATTATCTATAAAATTGGTTGTAAACAATCCATTTGGTCTTGTGTTGAATTCGGGCAAAGTGCTAAAATTGGTAGTTTTCCTTACAAATTTGTATGCTCCTCCCACAATTTTTATTTCTATATTTATATATATATATATATATTTTTTTTTGTAACCTATATATAGTCTTGAACTCTTTATTTACTTCAGTGTTCCTGAGGATGTCATTAAACGTAAGTGCTTGAGCACCATTCTGTTTCCTTTCCTTCGTGGTTTTATTCATCATATATATATATATATTTTTTTTTTTTTTTTTTTTAGGAAGAACCGATTCGCCTCTATTTAAAGGGCATATCTCAGCGGAAAAACAAAGAAAAGTGAGAGGAAAGACAGAGGAAAAAGAAAGGGCGGAGGGGACAGTCGAAGTGGAAAAAGACCAAGGATGACAAGGACTGCAGGGTCGAGCCCCATCATCCTTGGGTGCTAGGGCCGGGAGGGCACACGTGAAACCTCCAGGAACAAGCACGTACAAACGAGCACAAAGAGCACTCAAGAGCACGAGCTTAGAACCCCCTTGCGGGGATATATATATATATATATATATATATATATATATTATATATATACAGTATACGCGCGCGCGCGCGCGCACACACACACACACTAGGTGTCTCCAAAAAATGTCTCTATTTCTAAATAAGTGTTCTACGCTAACAAAAACGAATCTAGACACAAAGACAAACGCAATAGGTAAGTAAAACATAAAAGTTTATTAACCTTAATTAAACATGTTCGGTGCAATCACCACCTTTTCCTAACAATATTGAACCTTACACAAATGTTTGACATAATTTTTGGAAATAGTTCAGCTAGGATGTCGTTCATTACCTCATAGACGTTAGGCTTTAGGTCTACAAGTGTCTTAGGCTTGGTAGAATAGCTCCTGTCTTCTGTGTAAGCCCACAAAAAAAAGTGAGTGAGTGTGAGTGTGAGTGTGAGTGTGAGGTCAGGTGAGTATGGAGGCCAATCCACTGGCTCATGAAGGGAGATCAGTCGCCCGGAAAAATGCTTCCTGAAAAAGCTGCGAGTTTCACAAGCAGTGTGTGGAGGTGCTCCACCCTGCTGAGGGACTAAAGACTTAGCTTTCCTTGAAGACTATAGCTTAGTAGGGTCTTCTATGGCCTTACTACACTACAGTCTATTGGTAGTAGTATCGTTTTTTCCGAATTTCCATGAAATTAGGAAAAATTATTGTTTTAAGTATGAAATGGTGAAAGAATGGCTTTAATATACAATTTTTATTTGTTTTTAAGTAATAAAAGATTAAAAATTTATTGTTATATGGGAAATAAAAACGCCAATCTGTTATCTTTCTGAAGCAGAAACCCCAATAATAAAATATATATCCATTATAAAATAGCAAACAAATAAATATACTAACATTTTTGGGGGACATATATATATATATATATATATATATATATATATGTGTGTGTGTATATATATATATATAGGTAAGCTTTGAGTATAATGGTGTGTAAAAGTAAGTCTGCATATTAAATATTAAATCTTACTCAAGCTTCATTCAGACTTTTACAGCTTTGATTCGTGGGAGAAAAAATAAAAAATAGGAACGTATTCATTAAAATTTTAAGCTTCACAGTTAAAGCTAAGTAATGAATAATAATTTCTAATCTCCCTTCTTGTCACATATTAAAAAAAAATTATTTTTGGTCCGCCATTTTACACACTGAAATTTTAATTTTTGTTCCTCGTATCATCATCATCTTGTGCAGCATTATTAGACCCATTTATATGGGGTCGCTGTTGCAGGATACTTCTCCACTTCGCCCTATCCTGCGCCATCTTCTCCGTCAGGTTCTTCTCGCTCATGTCCATCCTGATGCGATCTCTCCACCTCATCCTCGGTCTTCCTTTCTTCTTCCTCCCGGGCACTTCCATAGATAACACCCTCCTCCCAACGTAGTTCTCGTCCCTTCTCATTCTATGCCCATTCCATGCCAGTCTTCTCTCTTGAGCCTTCTTTGGTTCGTATGCCATCCTCTCTGGTTTTGGCAATAAATTTCACGGCCGGATGCCTATCCTGACGCCAACCCTCTTCTTTTATCCGGGCTTGAGACCGGCTAGGGAATGGGCTGGCTTGCCCACCCTCAGGCAGAGTTATTTTTGTTCCTCGTATCAATATTAGATATACAGTAAGTATGTTTGGCCACGACTTAGACCAAGTTTATATAAGTATAAACAAACATACGTTTACTGATCTTGTAACAAATCTCCGAGCAAACCAGTTGTGCTTTATTTTACAAGTGCAATGCTGTAAATTTCAAATCAATAAACGGTTCTCAAAATCACAATAAACTGTCAATGTCCATCACTGATTAAATCATTAAAAAAAAAAGAGTAGTACCTGTTATTTAACTGCTTCTCAACTTTGGGAGACACGGATTTAGTTTCAGGATGACAGAAATCGTAGAGAGGGGAATGGAAAAATAACTCGCTTCAATGAGGAAAGGTAAAGACCACTCAATAAAGGAAAAATGACTGATAAATTAAAAGCTAAATCATTGTTTAGATAATCTGAAGTTGAATAAAACAGTGAACTTCCAGAACAGAATGAAGAGGATTGGGAGAATAGGGTTAAGTTTCGCTCGGATAAAAAGAATCTTAGAGAAAGGCATTACAGAATAATGCGCTGGGACGAGAAAGGGCAGCAAGCCATCACTGAAGAGAAACTAGAGAAACTTAGTGAAAAACTAGAGACCCAATCGTTGCTTGAATAATGTAAAAATTAACAGTAGTACATTTCAGAAAGGAATGAAAGACGTTTTTCTCCTTTAGTCTGCGATGATGAACGGTTTTACAGAGCTGTGAATGAATTTGAAACAATCAAAAAATGAAGAAAAAATGTAGTAACCTCATGGAATGATGAAGGATGGTAGGCAGCTGTAGATAAGTATAAATCTGAAACAATGAATGAAGATGAAATGTAGTCTTCTCTTGTAAGGAATGATTACGGGTGGTAGGGAGCTGTAGATAAATTATATAAATTTGCAACAAGGAATGAATCCGAAGAAATATGGTCTCTTCTTGAATGAAACGAAGTAGGGTGGTAAGCTGCTGTGAATGAATACAAATGTGGAACAAGTAATAAAGAAGAATTTTTTCCTGTCTCTTCCGGAATAATGAAGGATAAAGAAAGTGAACTGCCAAAGAAGTGAAAATAATAAAAGATTAGAAGGCCAGAGATTTCAGAATATAGACCAGGAGTTCCCAAACTTTTACCACCAAGGACCCCTAAATATTAATATAGTTAATATAGTTATAGTTAATATAGTTAATATAGTTAATGTTACTATTTTTCCAAAAGCTTAGAGACCCCCTGGAAGCTTCCTACAGACCCCTGGGGGTCTGTACAGACCACTTTGGGAATCCCTGAATTATAGACTATGGAGCATGAAATTTTTTGTTACTAAAGCATATGAAGAAGAATAGTTTCCCAAATGTTTATGGTTTGAGGAGGGTTTAGGAACGATAAGTCGGTTACCAATGGAGAGTAATTAAATATTAAGAGGTCTGTGGTTCCAATAATAAAAGTAAAAATATTTTAGTGTTTGAGGAGGGTTATGAAAAGGAAAATATCCTCTCTTTTAGGCCAAAAATTATTTTAAAAAATGTACGAAATATACCACAAATTATAGCCCTGGGAGCGAAATTAGAGAATGGAAAGGAACACTTATGTCTGGACTAAAAATCTGCTTTATGGAAAAGAATTTTAAGAAAAAATACTCTACACTTTTGGTTTTATATACAAAAACATAGGCAAATATATAAAAATTCTCATAAATTATTTAACTGTTGATAATTTACTTTGTATATATATATATATATATATATATAGGGTGTCCCATATGTCTGGAATCATAGGGTAAAATAAGTAATTCATGTTTTTCCGTTTATGCAAGTGCCCATGATGTCTTTGAGTATGGAAGAATGTATCCAGGTAATTCTGCTCGTAGGAAATCAGAGTCAGAGGGAGGACGCTGAGAAATTTAACAGATTGCATCCGGACTGCGCGCCGATAACACACAGCTGTGTAGGCAAACTTGTAGCAAAGTTCAGGGAAACGGGATCCATAGGAGATAAACCACGCAGTGGACTCCGAGGACATCCACCGACGATGACACAGCCGCTACCATCCTCGCTCATTTTACAAACAGTCCCCAAAAGTGTCTTCAGCGTTTTTATTGCCGTTTTTATCATTTTGCCCTATGGTTCCAGACTTACACATATATATATATATATATATATATATATATTATATATTAAAACATTTTTATTACATTTTTCATATTTTTTAGTTTCTCTTTCCTTATCCTAATGTTTAAAGCATTAATATACTGTAGTTCTGCATCTTTATATAACCGGATTTACGTATATGCAGAGTAGGCACCTCCCTAGGGCGTAAAATATTGAGGGGTGGCAAATTTTGTCGTATTTCAACGTAAATAGGGCAAAGAAAACAAAAATAGAAAATAAATAACTTATAAGCACTAACAAATTAAGTGGATTCACAAATAAGTTTTAAAATAAAAAAAAGAACAGCAGCCTCTAATAGCAGACTAGCGATATCAAATGGCACAAGTATAAATCACTTTAATCCCTGCCTTCAGGCGGCAAAATGCTAAGTACGTCTGTGTGTGTGTATATATATATATTGTAATGATCGTCGTAATTTTTTTAATCGTTTTACTGGTTATACAGTATATTTGAGTGTGTTATTATAGCAATAAAATTACGCTGAATTTATTTAATGAAAATGACTCGCTTTTCCCTCCATTCAAAACTCAAATAAAAGTTTAACGCAGAATTTCAAATATGACATTTAATCCTTAATTTTATTTCCTTTGAGCTATCTTTGTTATTCAGATTCGCGAGCCGCTGCTAATGCTAAACGCATTCAGCTTCACTCTTGTTCAGAAGGTTCTTCTTTCTCGGCTTGCTTGTTCATTTTTTAACATTTTAGAGCCACGCGAGCATTTGCCAGAAATATCCTTTTGTCAAACATCAGACAAGAATGTTTATGCATACATTAATACATGAAATTTATGAGGATATGCATTTATATTACGTACACGTTTATTTTAGTAATACTGTAATATAAATGCGTGTAAAAATATATGAAAATATTAAATGAATATCAAATATACGTCATAATGCATACATAAAATTTCATGTTGGATGCATGATAGATGCATTTTCGGACCTATACTTATTTGGTCGATGGGACATTCTATCGGCACACTAAAAAACTAGTTTAACCTAACCTAACTTAGCCTTGGGAGCCTAACTTAATCAAACTCAAATAACTTGTCTTTAAGTGTCGCGTCGAGAGAATAACGTCAGCCCGGGTTTTTCAACATAGGCTGTCAGCGCCTAAGGATTATTTTAGATTTTACGAAATCGTGTGAAAATTTTATTGAAATGAACTCGTAGTCGGTAAAAGAACTTTTGTAAATTACTGACAGTTTAACCTCTGCAGTTTAACCATATATACATTATCTAAGAACCCATTTCCTATATTTTAAATGGGGTATTGGGGTAAGCACAACGTTTAAACTTTGGATGAGAGGGACTTAACTCCACACGCAAAAATACGTCCGGATTACCACTGCTAAAATCTTGAATTAATTTTGTAATACCATAAAATTTACAATAATTTCTGAAAATCATTATTTTTAATCTGCATTTGTCATTATAAATATGCATAATGAGAAGTTTTATTTAGAAGAGGAAATAGGAGCATTCTTTATTTTAATATTACTAAAATATTCTCTCAGTTGAAGTTAGGACATTGTTAGGATCAGTTAATCATTGTTTCGAATTTTGAATCATTATTAATTAATCAAAAAAATAATATTTTTTAGAAAATGATGAAAATTTATTAATTTTCGTCATAATTTCAGCATCATTTTAACATAAATTTTGTAATGTGGCATTTGAATTTGGCACCTTTTTGATTGTATAAACTGGCTAATCTGCTCATACCTGGTTTCTTGAATTAAAGCAAACTAAATGGATGAACAAAATACGTTTTCTTCGGTCTTATCTCATAGAACAGAAACAATAAAGTTCTTTCTTACCCTTTTCACACGTATTTAATTTGTAATAATTTTTAATCACTTAATCACTGATTAATTAGAATATCTCATCATTCATCACTTTTTCCAAAAATTGATTAATTAACCATGTTCTAGTTTCAGTGTCAAAATCATCGTACTTTTTTATTTAATGATTTTCAAAATATACTCGTATTTGAAAATATGTTTATTCAATTTGACAAGGTATTATCATTTAGCAGATTTTGGTAAACGTTAAGTTTGGAGGCGTAAATTAAACTCGAAAAAGTTTAGGGACGTAAATTATTGTGTCGTCTGTAAACTTTTGTTAGGTTAACTGAATGCCCGGTTAAGTGAACTGTACGCCCTTGACAGTTGGTTAGGTTAAGTCTTGATATTTTCGTTAAAACTAATGAAAATATCACGACTTAACCAAATCAATCGTCAAGGGCGTAATGGTTTAAAACAGAGTACTTAACCTAACTTAACCTAACCAATTGTCAAGGTCGTACAGTTGACCTAACTGGGCATTCAGTTAACCTGAGCAAAAAGTAATGGTTTAAAATAATTAGATAGCTGCTGCAGACGACAGAATAATTTATGCCCCTAAACTTTTTCGAGTTTAATTGGTTTTAGAGAATATATCACTGGTTTGGGATTAAGTTAATGAATAATATATTTTTTTAATCTCAGATGAGAGAAATGGTTAAAAGAAAATAAAAGTTCGGGATCACCTGAAGATCAGGGCCCCCAGCTTTCTTTAGTTAGCCTTATGAAGCTAAGTAACGAAAATATCGCGACCTAACCTAACCAATCATTAGGTCAACTGTACGCTCTTGACGATTGGTTAGGTTAGGTCGTGATATTTTCGTTAGTTAGCCTTATAAAGCTAACTAAAGAAGGCTGGGGGCCCCGATCTTCAGGTGATCCATAAAAGTTCATAACATTTTATGTGCTACTACAGAAAATGTTTTAAGTATATTGTATTCACATCCGATACTTATTTTTTTACCACTTCCCATTCAAGTGTTTGAATATTAAACATTTTTTTAAATAATTCATGAAAGCGAATCCCCGCATTCCATTACATTATATTTGGAAAATACGAAGCTGCTCGGGCATATCGAGGTCATCAAAGTTCTAAATGATCTAAACCTATATTTTATAATGAAATTTTGCAAAATATCAATTTTAAGTCTGCTAATTAACATATAACTATTTACAGAGCCTATTGAAGCAGTCTACGTAACTTACAGGGTCATTAAATGCCCCAAAGTATTGTCAATCATTAATAAAGTAATGATAGTAGCATGGGCGTTCAAAATTCAAAATTAAAAAATTAAAAAATTATAAGCACGAGGTCGTGAAAATTAAAAATAAATTAAACGTCACAAGAAAGTGTATTAAGACTATTTATTTATAAACAAATAAATAAATACACAAATTAATGAAACAGAATGCTAAAACTGAGTGAAATAAAAACTAATATAAAATGCATACATGTTTATACGCACAACTGTTGTGCGTATAAACGCGTATGCATGTTCGCGTAAAATTGTAGAATCGAGACGCAGAGATTCTCAATACAATATAATGAAAAGGTGTTATTGAGTAACAGTCGCGAAAAAATATTTTGAAAGGAAGAAAAACATACGCATGTGCGTATAATGCGTATGCCTAGTTACGCTATTGATAGCAAAATAATTACATTTATACTATAGTATTAGATTATGTTTATACCGTATCTAATATTTAAAAAATAAATTAGATGAAATTCGGGCAACTACACGAGTATATTTGAAAGAAACGCCTCGTATATTCTACAAGAATGATCCATGTTCCTTATACAAAATGTGTATTTACCTTACTTTTTATGGATCCCATTTTCGCCATTAGAGATTATCGTAACTACGGGCATCGCAGCCTGGGGCTGCATATACCTGACCGTATACTTGGTTATACGATTGTTCACTGTAAGCTATGGAACAGGTGTACTATGTACCGAATAATTGTCAAGTATAATTTTAGCGATTCATAATTCATTTTTATGTGAAAATTTCTTATGTTGGGATGTTGGTGGTGTAGTAGTTTAACCCTAAATACAAACTTTATGTGGTACCTTTATTCTGTTAATAATTAGTATTACTTAATAGGGAATGTACTTTACAAAATTTTAAAAATAAAATACATTTATTTTTGTTCATGTTTACCCTTCGAAAGAAGTATGAATAAGTTTTTAATTAAAATCTGCGTAACTTAAAACGAATAAACTAAATTAGTAAATGTAGGCGTAATTTTCAGGTAAGCGTTTCATACAGATGTACTCGGGATATTCATAACGAAACGTTTGTTTTTGACGGCCAAGATCCCAGCCAGGAAAAAACTTTAGTAGGTTCCAAAACATAAGCGAACAAAAACTTCTATGTTTTCCTATTGGAATTTTTTCTTCAGGTACTTCTAATGTCAGTAAATTATTATTATTATTATTATTATTAGAAGACGACACACACACACACACACACACACACACACACACACACACACACACACGTTCAAGGGAGTGTGGCTTTACATGGAACACCCTTATTTCATCCAATTTCTTTGTTTCGAAAATTTAATCTCGCAAAATTCTTTCAAAGACCTTTTGGAGTAAATTATGCGCTGCAATCTAACACTAATTGGTTGGTTAGAATGCATTCTGTGTGCTCGCACACCTTGCACAGATTTGAGGAAAAAAATTAAAGAAAACTAATTTAATTATATTCAGACCAAAATAACTCCAAAATTATGTTTTTTTCCTCCTTTTTAAGGTTCTATTTTTAATATTTTAACTAATTTGTAAGTTATTTTAAAAATTTTGTTCACCTCGAAATACTTCTCAATAGAATGACTTAAGCTTTTATAACAATAAGGGGAAAATATTATATATAAAAACCTCTCTTTAACGAAATATATAAGCCAAATTGCTGTCGTTGTACAGAGGTTGTTCGTTATAAAGAGGTTTTCCTTTACCGATATTGTAGTGTATATTTTAATGACCTATTTAAACCCTCATTATTTATTTATACATACTTTTTATAGTACTGTATACAGTATATTAAATGCATTGCTTAAAAGTATTTTATATATTAAAATTATTTTTCCGTGAGGGAGAAACATTCTAGCTAATTACGCATCAGCTTTTAGGTATCAGCCATTCAAAATGCCGCTTACTTTCTTGATCGGGGAAATGGCGGTAGAGACGAACACATGCAGCTGAGGCTGAGTTAGCGAAAACACCTTATAAGGAAACGTGTTTTCGATAAAAATAGGTTTTATCGAAATGCCCAAGGTGTTCGGTGAAAGAGAGGTTTCGTTATAGTGGAGTGTCATTATTGAGAGGTTTTACTGTATATATAAATATTGTAGTATAATACAGGGTTGGAAAAACCCAGCAAAAACCCAACTACCCTGCAAAAAACCAGTTGGGGTTTTGCTGGGTTTTGGGTTTTGGGGTTTTTGCTGGGTTTTTGCCAACCCTGGTATAATAAGACCTTAAAAAAGAAAACGAAGACGAGAACACAAGAGTAATAATAATCAATCAAGAGGGCCAAAAACTGGCTCAGGCCAACTAATGCGGCGACCCATTGCTCTAACTCCCAGATTATTATTACCACCGCCATCGGGATTCGAACCCCCAACCTCTGCGCCTTCACTTCGCTTATAGTGAAACTGATTTACTCACTAACCTAACCGACGCTGACCAACACAATAGTAACTTTGAAAGATTGCTACTACTACTACTAATAATACTACTACTACTACTGCTACTACTAATACTACTACTACTGCTACTACTACTACTACTAATGCTACTAATACTACTACTAATACTAATAATACTTGAAGAGAGAGTTTACATTTGCACTGTACAGTAAATATTCGTTATGAAATTACTTTATATCTATCTTTAATTTAGAAACTGCGTACAATCAGTTCAAAAAGTTCTGTCTTTAAAATTTGTTTATTATTGATAAATATTGGTTAGCAACATTGAGTTTCAATGCCAGGACTTTTTTAATCGACTGTTCATTTCGCGTAACGATGGTGAATATTCATGTTTCCACATTTTTTGCAGACATTTCAAAAATAGTTTTTGGTTTTTGACTTTCGGGAGTTGAGTGTTGGTACGAGGAAACAAGATTAATGACTGCAATAAAAATTTAATATGAACTCTCAGGCCCCTATTCACGTATGTTATATATATATATATATATAATATATATTATATATTATATATATATATATATATATATATACTGGTCAAAAAAAGAAACGCAATTTTTGAGATTTATTAATAAACATGAGGACTCAGTACATAGTAAATGATTCTTTAACATAACAAACAGTCAATAACGCGTACGGCCACCCCTAGCCACAATGCAGGCTTGGAGTCTGGCCCTCATCGACCTCAACAGTCTCTGCAGGAAAGCAACAGGGATGGCCCTCCACTCTTCAATAATTGCATTGGTCAGTTCCCTGATGTTCTGCGGCTGATGTTGACGTCTGCGAACTCGCCGTTCAAGTTCATCCCATGCGTGCTATATCGGTGACATGTCTGGGCTGAAGGCTGGCCATGGTAAGGTCTGCACCTGTTGTCCCTGCAGGTACGCCTGCACTATCCTGGCTGCATGAGGTCTGGCATTGTCCTGTTGCAGGAGCACCAATTCTGGATGTTGCCTCATGAATGGAAGAACATGTGGGTGAAGAATCTCATCCCTGTAGCGCTGCGCAGTCAGAGCGCCATCAACAACCACCAGCTCAGTTCTTGAAGCAAAGGCAATTCCTGCCCAAACCATGACACTCGGTCCTCCCCATCTGTCATGCTCCACTACTGCAGCATCTGAGTATCGCTCCCCTGGTCGTCTGTATACCCTGACACGGCCATCAGAATTGGACAGTCTGAAGCGAGACTCGTCAGAAAAGAGGACTTGGTTCCACATTCTTTGTGTCCAGTCACGGTGCTGAGAGGCCCATTGCAGGCGTCGTTGCCTTCTTGCATCAGTGAGAAAAGGACCTCTGTAAGGCCTGCGGGATCGGAGTCCTGCATTACGGAGTCGTTTCTGACGGTCTGGTCACTAATTCTGTTGTTGTGGATACCAGGTGTCTCTCTGGCTGTCTGACGAGCATTCCGCTGCCGATGACGCAGGTGCTGCAGTACAA
Organism: Bathynomus jamesi; assembly: GCA_023014485.1. NCBI lineage: Eukaryota > Metazoa > Arthropoda > Malacostraca > Isopoda > Cirolanidae > Bathynomus > Bathynomus jamesi. Next base: position 264,911 of record JAJOZX010003160.1, read on the forward strand.
TGTGGCGATCCTGGCGTTGGGTTGTCACACGAGGTTGCCCACGTCTTGGCAGGTCCTGAACACTTCCTGTGGCATTGTACCGTCTAACAAGCCTAGAGATTGTGCTGGATGCACATGCATTCGTTGTGCAACTTGGACAGCAGACATGCCTGCATCCAACATGCCCAAAGCACGACCTCTGTTGACCTCTGAGAGTCGTGGCATGCCTCAGTCGCGGGAAAAGTTTGGTTTCTCAACGGGCAGTGTATTCTGTGAAGTCAAAGAAAAAATGCATGCCTTCATAAAGAATACATTCAATTTAATCTCTGTTTATTGTTTGTAACAAAATGGCGTCTTAGCCGGGATTAGTCAGGTTTAAAAACATGCACTAAGTGGCTTTAAAAGATTTGAACAAACATTTAACCATAATCTTGAAACTGTGATAATACCACTAACAACTTAAATTTTACACCATATGCAAGCTAATTGCGTTTCTTTTTTTGACCAGTATATATATATATATCAACGTAAAGAACGACGCTTGTATAGGAGAACATTCCGCGCAAGATGAGGAGGGAGAACGAACAAATGAAAAAATGAGGTAACCACCCGGGAATCGAACCCGGGATCTTCCGATTGCCGGTCAGATATGATAACCGCTACACCATGGTCCTCACTCGATCAGACGTCGTAATTCTCCTACATACGCGCAGAAACCAATGCCCCGAGGAGGGCACCTCCCGCATGCCGCACATATATATATATACATTTCAACTGCAAAGAACACGCAGTATAATTAACGTAAAGAACGACGCTTGTATAGGAGAACATTCCGCGCAAGATGAGGAGGGAGAACGAACAAATGAAAAAATGCGCGGAATGTTCTCCTATACAAGCGTCGTTCTTTACGTTAATTATACTGCGTGTTCTTTGCATTTGAAATGTATATATATATGTGCGCCATGCGGGAGGTGCCCCCCTCGGGGCATTGGTTTCTGCGCGTATGTAGGAGAATTACGACTTCTGATCGAGTGAGGACCATGGTGTAATGGTTATCATATCTGACCGGCAATCAGAAGATCCCGGGTTCGATTCCCGGGTGGTTACCTCATTTTTTCATTTGTTCATTCTCCCTCCTCATCTTGCGCGGAATGTTCTCCTATACAAGCGTCGTTCTTTACGTTAATTATACTGCGTGTTCTTTGCAGTTGAAATGTGTGTGTGTGTGTGTATATATATATATATATATATATATATATATATATATATATATATGGGCGCCTCGGTGATGTAATGGTTGGCGTCGCTGCCTACGAATCCATCGGCCCCTGGATCGAGACCCGGTGACGGCAGGCGGCGCGCAGCAAAATCCAGCTATTCATCCTTCCACACAATAAAAAATATTTGATTGGTAGATAAATGGGTATCCTAGGTAGCCTAGTGGTTAAGACGCTGGACTGCGGGGGCGTGGTTCGAATTCCACGTTAAACTGTAGGTCTGTCCGTCAGAATGAACAATTCGGGTGGAAGCTAAACCAAGGTTAACCAAGGTTTTATATATATATAATATATATATATATATATATTATATATAATATATATATATACACAGGGCGTCCCAAAAAAATGTGAATACACACTTTAAATAATTATAAAGGCAGTGTTTATTAAATACATTTCATTTTCAAAATGTAATAGAATCTACAGACATTATTTAATTGTTTTGTCAACGCCTGTTTTCAACTGACGTCCGTTCTGGTCCAGGCACTGCTGATAACGCGAAGCAATGGAATCGCAAACATCACGAAACATTTCGTTTGGTATTTGTGTGCATTCTCGTTCAATGGCTGCTCTCAATTCAGCGACTGTTGCAGGTTTTATAGCGTAGACGTTGCCTTTTAAGTATCCCATAAAAAAAAGTCTAGTGGTGTGAGGTCTGGTGAACGCGGAGGGTATTCTACGAAACCCCTTCGTCCAATCCACATCCACATCGTGCCAAGTACCACTCGCAATACTCCACTCTTCGGTTCCGGATCATCTTCATTAATAGCATGGACTAATCTTGGAATGTAACTTTTCCATTGACGGCGCTTCAAAATGCGTTGGATAGACGATTCTGAAATTCCTACCTCACGACTCGCTTGCCGCACAGATTTTCTTGGACTTTGGTGATACGTTTCCAGTACTCTTTCTTGCTTTGTGGGCTTGTCGATGTCCGTGGTCTTCCGGAACGCTTCTTGTGGACATTCTGAACAGTTCCATCGGCTTCAAACTTATCTCTAATTCGAGTGATGGTAAGTCGCGTTGGTGGATCTGTTTGAAACTGCCTCCTAAACTGTCTTTGCACTTCAACTGCGTTTTCACACTTCCAGTAGCATTTAGAATGAATTTCCTTTGTTCAAAGCTTAGTCTGACTGCCATTATTAATTCTAATGGGTTTAACTTGGAAAGAAAGAAACATCAATTGAGCTATCAGCTGTTAAAGTGTGTATACATTTTTTTGGGACGCCCTGTATATATCAGTGGCGTGCGGTGGGTAGGCGGCGCTTACCTAGCTTACCCTGAATGCACGCTACTAAATTATATATATATATATATATACACGCACAGAGGGTTGACAAAGTAAATAGACACCACGATGATTGTCCTCAATAACAAATGTCAAAGCTCATCAGTGAAACTCCAGGACGTGTGTCAGTTTTACTTTATGTAAAGGAGAAAGCAACACGATTCTAAACATAGTGATTCAATAAATTTATTTATTGATTTTTATTACCAAATCGAAAACTATGGAAAAAACCAAAGTTGTCGATATACTTCTGTCAATCTATCTGTCATATATATATATATATATATAATACAGTTATATATATATATATATATATATATATATATATATATATATACAGTATATAAGTATATATGTAGAACAAATTCAAGGAAGACTTAAATTTTTATTTCTTTAACACCAATACGGTTTCTGCTCATCGCGAGCCCTTGTCAATTGGTAATGACCGCATAAACGGAGAACAGAGTTTATATACACCTAGAAGTTAACTATCAGGCATCAGAAAAATCACAAATGTAAAAGAGATGGAGGACCTACAGCCGGACACAACAAAATATACAGATGGTTAGACGATATGGAAGAAGTGAGGAACTAAACAAATATATTTTGCCCCAGAGAGACAGGAAATTTAGAGAAGCGCGAAAGCAATAGACTTCGGGGATGTAACGACCGAAAACTATGGAAAAAACCAAAGGTGTCGATATACTTTTGCAATCTATATATCCAGGACAAAAGCAATGGATTTAGGGGCTGTAATGACCGACAATGGGAAATTTGAAACACAAAATCAGATTGCGATAAACAAAGCAAAAGGAGTTGCGGGAGAAAAACTGAGAAATTTTAAAAGAAGGGGCAAGGAAGTAATGATTCCCCTGCTTGAAAACTGATCATACCAAAACTTCAATACTGCTCAGTCTTGACGTCCTCATACAAAGAAGAAATTAATAAACCTGAAGAAATTCAAAGAAATTTCACCCCAAAGATTGATGGCTACAAGGAACTCAACTACTGGGAAAGACTTAGCAAATTAAATCAATAATCGCTGGAAAGAAGAAGATAGAGAGACCATAATTTGCACATGGAAAACAATAGAAAAACTGCTGCGTAACCTCAAAATGAACTTAACTAACCACGCAAAAAATGGAAAATAAGAAAAGTAGAACGTTTTATGTTCTCAAACTAAAGGCCAAACAAGAGACACGCTCAACTCTGAAGCTAGAAATCAAAGAAAATGGACGATAGTTGTTGGGTTGAGAGCGGTCACCCTTCTCTGGGACAGGCTGAATGAAAGCGAACCTCCAGCAGGAAGGAAAAGTACCAGATGATAGACAAAGACGAAAGAGTTTGCCATAATAATAGCCATAATAAAGTCAGAGGGGAGAGGAGACTGAGGAACAGCACCGGAATCGTCCATGGTTGAGTTGGAAGCGAAAGTTTGAACGAAAACTTCAATGTACGATGGAGATTGCAAGAGAGTAACTCGCTACTTCACTATATACAGGATGGGAGAAAAGTCTTTAAGGATTATATACATATAAGTAATTTGTTATTAATAAATAAATTCCAATGATATCACTGATGTGTGTGCGATACTTTTCAAAGCAACTATACAAGGCCAGGAATAAACCTAGGCTAGAACAGGAAGCCCTATGTCTTAGCCCCAGTCACCGCCATGTCAGTAAGGATGGAATACAGCAATGAAGAAAAAGTGTATCTTGTATCTGGGCTATTTCTTATAATAATTGTAAAGAAAGTTTGCGTTTATTTCAAGAAAAATATAATAAACTGCCACCAAATGCAACCACTCTTCGATACTGGAAGCTCAAACTTTTAGAAACAGGAAGCCTGGTTAAAGATCGTCCAAGACGCGGAAGGCCAGTAATGGCGAAAGGAGACAACAAGAAAGAAAATGTCCTCGCCACTTTTCAAGTCGATCCAACAACTTGAATGAGAAAAATCGCACAGGAATTGGGTATTTCTAAATTTTCAGTAGCAAAAATATTGAAATCACAGACAAGATTCCATAAACGCAGATGGATAACACATCTAGATCACTTCCAATACCGTTGATTTTTTCCAATTCGGCATCGATGTATTCCGGACTGGCGATCCTAAGGGCGCGGAGAAACATTGATGAAAAAATGGCCTTCTTAGTGGGGGTCATGTCCCGAGTAAAAGTGTACGTAGGACAAATTGTTTGTTGTTTTCCGATAGATACTAAACTTAAAACCTGGGCTTTCCCTATGTACACACACATCCAAAAATGGGATTGAATTGTCTTGTTCCACTTCTAAAGTAAACTTAATGGAGGGGACTTGATCATTTAACTGAAGGAGGAAGTTATCCAGGTCACGATTCATGGGCCAGATACACAAAATATCGTCCACGTACCGCAACCAAGGGATGCCAACCCCCAGGATTCTCGGAATGTAAGTAATTTCGAAAAACTCCATATAAATATTGGAGAGGAGGGGCGATAAGGGGTTGCCCATGGCCATCCCAAACAATTTGTCCTACGTACACTTTTACTCGGGACATGACACCCCCACTAAGAAGGCCATTTTTTCATCAATGTTTCTCCGCGCCCTTAGGATCGCCAGTCCGGAATACATCGATGCCGAATTGGAAAAAATCAACGGTATTGGAAGTGATCTGTGTTATCCATCTGCGTTTATGGAATCTTGTCTCAACAAGGCAAAACGAACTTTCTATCGTGTCAATAATAACACTCGTACTTTGTCAAAAAATATTTTAGTACTTCCATTTTTCCCGGGCTTTTAGGCATTGCTAATGTACTTAAACTTTTGGATATTAATGTAGTATTTTCATATAACAATATTGTGAAAAATATCATAGTAAAAAATAGCCATACCAATAATTCAGGCATTATCTATAAAATTGGTTGTAAACAATGTGATTCCTTTTACATAGGTCAGACGGGAAAGGATTCGCACACACGTATAAAACAGCATCAATATTCCGTTAGAACAGGACAGTTGTCCAGTGCCCTTTTTGTCCATTTGTCAGAGTTATCCACTGTATTGATTAGAATATGCTTCAGTTTTATTCCACCTAGCAACATTGTTAATAGATATTCTTGAGTCTGCCATTATCCAACTTTCAAATAACTTCAACATAAGCAAAGGTCTTTTTCAACTCGATCCTGTTGTTTTGAATTCCTTCAAACAGATTTAGATAAGAAGGGTAGAACGCTAAATCTTTGGTAAACTTGTATGCTACTTTATTAACTTTTAATTTTCATTTTATTTTTATATACATCGAAACTTAACCATAAAAGGCAGTGTGTTAAAACCCGGGCAGATTTCCAGTATAAATTTGTATTTATAATTCATTTGATCTTGTGATAAAAATCGATATTTTTTCCTTACAAATCTGTATGCCTCTCTGATAATCCTTTAATTTTTAATTTTTATTTTTACTTCTCCGTTTATTGCATATATATATATATATATATATATATCTATATATAAGATATACAGGGTGGGCCGTAAGTTTCCATACATAGGAAAAATAAACATTTTTTTATGGACAACCATTTTATTTATATAATGCTCTACATGGTTGCCATTGTTTTGAAAACACATTTCAATACGTGTTCCCCACTGTTGATGAACACGCATTAGCACAGTTGACGTTATGCTTGTAATGGCGTTGGTGATACGTTCCTTTAGATGATTTATGTCTCGTATCTTTTCCTGATACACCATGGCCTTCAAGTGCCCCCAAGATAGAAATCAAGGGGGTGAGATCTGGGGATCTGGGAGGCCACTCCACAGGACCACGCCGACCAATCCAAGCATCCGGAAACTGCTGATCCAAATACCGACGCACGTGAAGACCATAATGAGGTGGAGCTCCATCTTGCTGGAAGTAAACTGGGAAGTTACCTTCCTCGTTTAGCAGGGATGGGAAAATCTCTTCTTGCAACATGTTAAGATACCTTTCGGCATTAAGATTTCCACTGACAAAAATTGGTCCAATAATTCTGTCACCCCATATCCCGGCCCCACCATCACTTTACCGGCACCTTGCATCTTCGTCGGACTCAGCCAGTTAGGGTTAGCATTACTCCAATAACGTATGTTTTGCCGATTAACCTCTCCATTGACGTAAACATTTGCTTCATCAGTAAACAAGATCTTACACGCATATTTTAGGGTATCTGAAACATAAAAACAAACGTTTAATTTTTCCTATGTATGGAAACTTACGGCCCAAGTATATGTATATATATATATTGTGTATATTTTTTTTTTTCTGTAACTATATATAGGCTGTAACCTTTTATGTACTTCAGTGTTCTGAGGATGTCATTAGACGAAAGCGCTTGAGCACCATTTTGTGTTTCCTTTCCTTCGTGGTTTTATTCATCAAATATTTTTCACGTGTTACTTTCGTGAAATAATTTTCATATATATATATATATATAATATATATATATATATATTATATATATATATATGTGTGTGTGTGTATAAGTTTTTTAGCGCACACCTACAGGTCGCTACAATTGATGTAGAACATGCGGTTTTCACCATTCGATGTGTCTTTTTATTGTGCAGTGCCCATGCAAAATAAAATTCCCTAACATAATTCATTCCCCCCCTTTTAGGGGTACAGTTCTTCCCATGCCTGTACACGCATTTTTTTAAAATTTTCATTTTTAATCATAATTTGGCACAAAATAAGTCAATATTTACTAAACATTTAATATCATTCGATCCACAAAACATTTATTTATCGATTCAATTTAAAAAAAGTATATTTTTAAAATTCATAACGAACTTTTTGCAAAAAACTAAAACAAACATGCATTTTTTAAATTCAATGATTTTATACAAAATATTTTGATATTTGTTATAATTTTAACATTTTCGATTCACAAAGATTTCTTTATCGATTCAATACAAAAAATTACATAATTAAAACGGGCAATTTAAATAAACACGAGTTTAAAGTTAAACGAGCCACACTCGAATTATTTACCGTGACTTTGTGCGTTTATTACTGGGCTTTATACAAATAATTTTACGTATAACAAACAATTTGATAGGATATTGATTTATCATTCTATTTTTTTAGTTGTCATAGAAATACGTTAATTAAGTTATCTGATTAGATGCGCTTTTATAGTTGAAGATCATTTTTAGAAAATTATTTATTTTCCCCACTTTAAAATATTACAAAATTTCTATTAGGTATCCTAATATCATTATGGCTGTCGCTGTAAATAAGAAAATAGCAATTTTAAAACATTAAATGACGTCATCAAGATCATTACGAAACCTATGGCAAAATTATTGGATACCCGGTTAGGTTCATTGAATGCCAGGTTAGGTCATCTGTACGCCCTTGACGATTCGTTAGGGTAAGTCTTGATATTTTCGTTGGCTTTAACGAAAATATCATGACTTAACCTAACCAATCGTCAAGGGTGTACAATTAACCTAACCGGGCATTCAATTAACGTACCCGGGCATTCAATTAACGTACCCGGGCATTCACTTGACCTAATCGGCCATTTAATTAACCTAATCGGGCATTCAGTTGACCTAACTGAGCCATTCAATAACCTAACCGGGTATTCAGTTTACCTAACCGGGCATATATATATATATATATATATATATTATATATATATATATATATATAGCGTTCAACATCCACCCCGGCAACGCCAGGTCGCTTCGCTATATTGAATACCCGGTTTAGGTTCATTGAATGCCAGGTTAGGTCATCTGTACGCCCTTGACGATTCGTTAGGTTAAGTCGTGATATTTTCGTTGGCTTTAACGAAAATATCATGACTTAACCTAACAATCGTCAAGGGTGTACAATTAACCTAACCGGGCATTCAATTAACGTACCCGGGCATTCAATTAATCTAATCGGGCATTCAGTTGACCTAACCGGCCATTTAATTAACCTAATCGGGCATCATTACTATTATAATTTAGCAAAAATGTGTCTGCCTGTCTGTCCGCAGAAAAAACTTTTACATTTCTGAACCGATTTCGACCAAACTTCGTATGGTGGATGGGGGTGATGAATAATGAACGAAAATATATGTGTGACCAACCCCCCACCCCCACCACCACCAATTACTGGGCCCGAGGGCCCCCAGCACCGCGATAAAACTATAGAAAAGAACGCAGCAATGAAAATCTTCAGCTTCACATTGTGTCAATATTTGTGAAGCTTAAGATTTTCATGACTATAGTTTTATTGACCAAATAACTGAACCCCAGTAATTAGGGGCCTGTGACCCCCAATTACTGTCGATTCAATTATTTGGTCAATAAACTATAGAAAAGAACGCAGTCATGAAAATCTTGAGCTTCACATCCGAGTTCATCGTATCAAGATTTGTGAAGTTTAAGATTTTCATGGCTGCGTTCTTTTCTGTAGTTTTATTGACCGAATAATTGGTTCGCCAGTAATTGGAGGGCCACAGGCACCCCAATTACTGAGGCCCAAGGTGAGAGGAATGGGAACGATATCCAGATAAAGGGCTATTGATGTTCAAAATAAAATACGCCGTAGGCCCACAATTCGGTTTGGGTCGAAGGTCCAAGCACCGCAGATCTAGCAAAATCGGCGCGTAGCGCCGATCTTTTGCTAGTAGTTACTAAAGCAAATTCTCTCTTTCAAAAGCAGAAATCGAATGCAAATGCAAATGTAAAATTAAATCTGAATTTGTCAATAGGGAACCCCCAAAAATAATATAAATAGTACAAAGAAATTATTAAAGAAATCTGAAAAAAACAACTGGAATCGAAATTTAAATTGAATCGAACCGAAAAATATAAAACTTGAATCGAAAAAAAAACCTAAATCGAAAAAAAATTAAAAACTTAAATCGAAACTGAAATCGATATTTTTGCAAACTTAAACTGAAATCGAAAACTGGACTTAAAAATTTATCAGTTCCCATATATATATATATATATATATATATATATCTACCTCGTGGTGTACGGACGTTTTGTTTCCGCTCTGTGTAATATCGAAATAACTAGTGTTTATAAGTTCAGCCGTAAATTCTATCTTATACCAGTGTGTGTATTTAATACCAGTGAATTCGCGATAATAAATTATTAAATGAAAGCCTGTGACATATAGCTTGCACAACGAAGAAACATCAAATTGAAATATAAATTTAAAACACTTGGAACGGAAAAACAGCTCTGAGATTGTACACTAGGCCTAAGAGGGAAAAAGGTCAGTGCCATAAAAACGAAGGTCGAGTGATCGAAAGAAATTTGAGAAGCGAGGAAAAAAAAAAAAAAAGGAAAATAAAGGAGGAAATAAAGAGGAAAATAAAGGAGAAAATGGCCAAACATTCGAAGAAATGTGTAAATTGCGGAAAAATCAGAAAATTGAATAAAGCCGGATTATGTGTAATGGAATGTGCCGCATATCAACTTTGCGATTGCAAAAACGAAGCAGACCAGACCTCGGGCTTAAACTGCATTCTGTGCAATACCTTTAAGCACTACGAATGCATGAACTTAGATAGAAAAGACAGGAAAATGGTAAATAGAATAAATAACAAAATCATAGGACTTTGTGGTTTCTTATGCGTCAAATGCATGGAAAACAATAGAAAATTAGTACAGAGGGGAACACAAAATGTTGAAATAGAAGAATCAAGTACAGCAGCTCTACCGACAGAAAAACATGAAACAGAAAACGCCTACACAACCGAGAAGGAAAGAAAAAAACACACTACAGGGAGGGGCGAAAGCAGCCTCAGAAAAAGAGGTACCCACGGCAGAAGAGGGAGATACGAAATACACACCAAAGAAAACAACCCCACTGAGTAGGGAAGAAGTGGTGGCGAAGCAGAAGAAGGAAATCGAATCACATAAGACACAGAGGGAATTTAAACGACGGGCCATATGCGAATATTATAAAATAGGTGCGTGCAAATATGGCTCAAACTGCATATACAATCACCCTACAAAATGCTTCTATATGATGAGGAATGGGAAGTGCAAGTACGGACCAAACTGCAACTTTTTTCACCCTCGTATGTGCAGACAGTCAATTACTGAGAAAAAATGCCTGAACATAGAGTGCCCGCTTTTTCACATAAAGGGTACGCAAAGAAGAGAACGGGAAAGAACAGATCATATTCGACATAGAAGAAATAGCAAGAGTAATGAAACATATTTTTTAGAAGAAATGAGAATAATAAAAGCTCAGCTTGCCCTTCTAACAAGGAGAGACAGAACGCCGCAAACATATGCACCACAACATTACGCACATCACCCCCCTATTCAACACCACCCACCAATAATACAACAACAACAGTGGTATCACGGGCCGCAACCCCAATACTCCCAAATGCAGCGGCCCAACCAATAACACCAAACAGGAACCGACATCGACCAGGAAACGACCATCATTTAAGAAATCGAACACGAAGATTAGAAGAAACCCGGTAAATGTATTATACACAAATATACAAGGCCTCTATACGGACCATGCAGACTGCAAATTACAATACTTGCAAAATTTAGCTACGGAAACCAGCATAGATATCATATGCCTAACGGAAACACACTTACATAAGTGCGAAAAAGGCTGTGAAAACTGCATCGAGAATACTGAAATAGCATTGCTGGACTACAACATATACAGAGCAGATAGAGTGGCTAGACGAGGAGGAGGGTGTTGTATCTACGTGAAAAACACTTACACATGTGAAGTGAGGGTAAAGAAATCAAACAGCACAGTTGAAGTTATTATATTAGAAGTAAAAGAACTGAACCTAACCATTATGAACATCTACAGACCACCAAACACCACAAAAAGTGAATTCCAATTTGCTACAAATGAAATAGAAAACATATTAAAATTACTTGAAACTCCAGCAACAAATATTCTAATTTTCGGAGATTTTAATTTCCCATTCATATCATGGAAGAAAAATGACGAAGTTATATATGTTGAGAAGTTTCATGGCAACATTACTAAAGATGACAGAACCCAAGCAACAATGCTATTAGATATTATGGAACATTACGCCCTTACCCAGGAAATCTGTGAAGCCACGAGAAAGGAGAACGTTTTGGATTTAATGTGGACAAATAACAACGAGATAATAATAAATAAAAAAGTAACGCACACAAAGTTCTCCGACCATAACCTCATCGATATACAATTGAAGTTAGCACCCAGAGGTCCGAAAACGCATCCCAGAGAGGCAGATGGAATATTTGAAGGCTTAAACATAAATTCAAAGAAAGTAAATTGGGAAAACGTAAATAAAGATTTAAAGGAGGTAAATTGGGAATTGCTACTACACGAGAAGACTCCACAAGAAATACTATGTATAATAGAGACGGAAACCAAACCTATAATACTGAAACATATTCCAGAGAGACAGGAAAGAAAACGTAGCAAGCTCGAGAGGAAAATCAGGACTCTATTCAGGCAACGAAGACAAACCGTAAAACATCTCCACAGATGCAGAACTGATGCAAAGAGACTCAAACTAGAGAGGAAACTTGGCGAAATAGAAATGGACCTAAAGCAAACATTCATACATAAGACAAACGAGGAGGAAAACAAGGTAGCAGAAAACATAAAAAATAACCCAAAATACTTCTACACTTTTGCGAAAAGGAAAATGCAGTGTAAGAGAGTATTGGACCGTTGATAGACGGGGAGGCCGAATACACAAATGACCCGAAAGAAATAAGTGAACTGCTTAGGGAACAATTTAAATCTGTGTTTAGCACCCCTAAGTCCGAGATGGAAGTGGAAAACCCAGACGAGTTTTTCGACATTGAAACAGATCAACCAAGAACAAATCCCGGCACAAACCTATTAATGGACTTCGAGTTCACGGAAGGAGATGTAATTACGGCCTTATCACAGATGCGAGACAATTCAGCGCCAGGGCCAGACACATGGAGTGCCACATTTCTGAAGAAATGCAAAGAGAGTATTGCAAAACCGCTATACTTACTATGGAGGAAATCACTCGACACAGGACAAATTCCACTCCCCTTAAAGAACGCGAATATTGCCCCCCTATTTAAAGGTGGTAACAGAGCAATGCCCAAAAATTATCGGCCAGTGGCTCTCACCTCACACCTTATAAAGTGTTTTGAACGCATAATTAGAGCCAAAATTACCTACTACCTACAAGAAAAAGACTTATACAACCCAAATCAACATGGCTTCAGGGCGGGTAGATCATGCCTGTCACAGCTACTAGACCACCAGGAGAAAATATTAGGAACATTGTGTCGAGGACAAAACATTGATGTAATATATACTGATTTTGCTAAAGCCTTCGATAAATGTGACCATGGAATCATAGCACACAAACTTAAGGATACAGGAATTACTGGAAAGCTAGGAAGGTGGATATTTAATTTCTTGACGCAAAGAACGCAAAGAGTGGTGGTAAACGGAGTTAAATCGGAAGTCTCGGAAGTCGTGAGCTCTGTCCCACAAGGGACAGTATTAGCTCCCTTGCTGTTCATAATAATGATTGCAGATATTGATGCAGATATTAAGGACAGTATTGTATCATGCTTCGCAGATGACACGAAGATATGTAAGGAAATATTGAACGAAGATGACATAAGAAAACTACAAAACGACATTGAAACATTATTCCAGTGGGCAGAAGACAACAATATGAAGTTCAACGAAGAAAAATTCCAACTTCTAAGATATGGTAATAACAAAGAGCTACAGAAAAAAGGGTACAAAACTCCGCAAGCCAAACAGATAACACCAAATCCACAAGTCAGGGATCTTGGAGTAATAATGTCGTCGGATGCAGAATTCAGAGAGCACTATAAAATCAAAATCACAACGGCTAGAAAAATAATGGGAATCATCTGGAGGAGCTTCCGCAGCAGAAAAGCAAACATCATGCTCAAATTATGGAAGAGTCTAGTCCTACCAATAATTGAGTATTGCTCAGTACTCACAAGCCCACACAGAAAAAGAGACATTGCGAGCATTGAAGCTATACAAAGGACTTTTACGTCTAAGATAGAGGAAACGGAAGGTGAAGACTACTGGTCTCGACTACAATACTCTCTTGAAAGAAGGCGAGAGCGGTACACAATAATATACATATGGAACATACTTGAGGGCTCTGTCCCTAACCTCAGAAATGAAATAGAAACAAACTGGAATGAGAGAAGAGGCAGATTTTGTACGGTCCCAGCTGCGGTGGGACAAGGAGCCATGAAAACGAGGATGGAAAATACCCTCAGAATACGGGGCCCAAAGCTTTTCAATGTCCTTCCAAAAGAAGTGAGGAATCTCCAGCACACCAACCTGAATAACTTCAAGAACCAGCTGGACAGATTCTTGTGCAAAGTCCCTGACCAGCCATGCGTGGCTGGCTACGAGGGCAGGAGGCGATCAGAGAGCAATTCCCTCCTTCACCAAGTCCCGCAAATGAGGCGGGATGCTGCAGAGGGGTCGACCGCAGGTCGATCCTGAACCGTCGTTCAAACTCAACAAAAGTAAACAAAAGTATATAATATATATATAATATATAATATATATATATATATATTATTACTTGAAATTAATATATAATTTAAAACCTTACAAATGATATAATGTATAACTTTAATACAACTTAGTCTAAATTTTTCCTAGACTCCAAATTTCCTTTCACTGCGGGAGAGAATTTCGTTAAATCCCTTAACATTTTCTTCTTATTTTTGGCATTTATACTAATGCTTAATTCCATCCAAGTTAATTTCATTTCTATTGAAAGTGTCTCAAGATGGATTTTAAAGAGTAATCAAAGACCAAATAAAACTTCATTAAATGATTCGATACTTTGAGTAATCTCTTATTCAGGAATATCTCTCTCTCTCTCTCTCTCTCTCTCTCTCTCTCTCTCTCTCTCTCTCTCTCTCTCTCTCTCTCTCTCTCTCTCTCTCTCACGCAGGGGGGTATAAAGTTTATGCACATTCCTTCTGGGTGTTGTAAACTTTATACTTGGAGTGTGACAGCCCTCCGGTCCCCAGTCGTGGGATTCTAGAGAAATTGGCTGCCAGTTCCTTTAGGTTCTCTCTCTTTCAGGAGGGCGGGTGAAGTCTGTTGTACAATCCTGTCCCGTGTGTTACTAGGACCCCATCCCAGCCCTACTCTATCCTTTTAGCTTTAGGTTAAGGATGCTCTCCTCTGACTGCAAAAAAAAAAAAAAAAAACCTTTTAATATTAAGTCTTTTTCTCTACTTTTACTATTAGGACCCTACTGCTACCTCATGCGTGGGAAGAGAGGCATTGGAACCTCTAAATAACACCATTTAACGCTCGTAGGTCGTGAGAGACGGATGGAGGGGTCCCAGGCGTAATGGCCTGACCAGCCCCCTGCGACCGTTCTTTGGTGACCAGTTGATGATGCTTGACTGTACTGATCTTAGGTGAGAGAGCTTTACTGCCAAGCTGGCTGCCAGGCCAGCGTAAACTCTCGAGCGTAGCCTCCGGGTCTGATGGGATATCCCTTGAACACTGGATTCTAAGAGTCTGGCCGCTTGTGAGTGAGTAGTAAGACTTAGTAAGGGGCTGCATCTCGCTGTCGCTCCTGGCGGGAAATCCGTGACGCCTGCGTCGCGAGTGTTTGTCAGTTGGTATCAGCGACACATTTGAGACTGTCCGGCCATGGGAAGACCCTTGGTCGGTGCGGCAGCAGCGAGAGGTGTAGTCTTCTGGATGGGATGAACGTCACTTGCAAATAGGTGGATGCGTCTACGCGGGGGAAGAATTCACCCCCCCCTCCTTTTTATATACTGGTCAGAACGTTTTTGAGAGGTTTCATTGCTAGAACGCTTTAGCTTATTCCGTGTATTCAGAGTTCGAAAAAAAAATAAGTTACAATGACTGGACCGCAGAAACTGAAGGCTGAATGTGCGAGATGTGAAGTAAACCAGTGGGTGACGAACTTCAAAGAAGCCTGCTTCGAGAAGATCAACCACTCCAGCATGTGCCGCTTTTGCAAACTCATGCAGTTTTACGAGAAGCTAGAGGAGAGGGTCCGGCGGCTCGAGTCGTCCAGACCGGCTGTTGGAGGTGCGGCGGTCACTGACGGGGCTGCGTCCTCTATCCCGGAGCTCACTGATAGGATAGCTGCCATGGAAAGGCTCTCTGGCGATGGACTGGAGAGAGCTCGGGACCGCGGAGAAAGGGTAGAGGTGCAACCGGGGACCAGGGTACAAAATCAGTGTCAGGAATCGCCAGAGACCCACGTGGAATGCACGGAACCGCGGCGCAAGGTGGAGGGCGTAAAGAAGGGGCCGATAGAGAAGGGTGGGAAGGGGCCGATAAAGAAAAAGGGTGGGAAGGGGCCTACTGATGGCCCAAAGAAACCGAAGGATGTAGCTGCCGGTCGAGGTGGGTCGGGTGGTGTAAGTGCGTATATGGGTGGCGACGGGTATCGAAAGGTTTCGGGAAAAAAGGCTCCGAAGCCGAAGCTTGAGACCCCAGTTGCCCCTTCAGGACCTCCAACCGCTTTAGTCTCCTGTGCTCGAAGGAGGAAGACACTCTTTTAATTGGGGACTCGCAGATCAGGGGCCAGGAGAAGTATACTTTGCTTCTGAAAACCGGGACGGGAGGAAGGTAAGGTGCTTACCTGGGTGGGGAACAGCGCACTTAAGGAAGGAGGTAGAGAAGCTGCGCGTAGCTAGTCAGAGGACTGCGATCGTTGTCCACGCTGGTGGCAACGATCTGTTCCTCAAAGGCGGTAGGGTAGGTCTTTCAGAAGGGATCATCACCGAGATCATGTCTCTTGTGGATGATCTAAAACTGAAGACAGACAGGGGAATGTTGATGGGCATTTTACCGCACATGAATGCCAGTGACCACCCGCTCAGTAAGGTCATTGACATCAACGAGAGGGTGCAAGACTTGTGCGTCCCACTGGGCGTGAGGTTTATTGACCCCTTCGACGCATTTTCGGGTAGGTGGGACTTGTATCAGAGGGATGGTGTCCACCTCAATGACAAAGGTAAAGGTGTGCTAGGCGCGCTGCTCGACCGGCACCTATACAGAATGGTGAGGTCGCGCCCGGGGAGAGATGACGGGCCCCCACCGGGGAGAGATGATGTTGAGCCGGTGGCGGATGTACCTTCAACTGAAGGGTGCGTCCAGGTACAGGTGGGTGACCCTCCTTCCACGTTGGAGGGGGCTCAGGTTCCTGCGGAAGTTGCCCCCTCGTTGGTGAGGGGCTCTTCAACTCCCGACAGCCCTGTGTTCGGGAAACGGGTCGTGCTAATGGGAGGTCAGAATAGGGAAGGCTCCCTCCGTGCAATGCTTTTTAATACCGTTGCTATCACCGAGTCCTGGATTCACACTGATCGTAGGGACTACGTTGGGGAGTTCGAAATTCCCGGGTATAGAATGTTTCGCAAAGACCGCACCCGTGGGGAGGGGGTAGGGGTACTAATCTACGTGAGGGACACGTTGAGTCCGGTTGACTGCCAGTTCCGATCGGAACGGGAGCTGCTTCGCGTCGATCTGAACGTGAGATAAACGAACCATAGGTTAATCTTGGTGTACAGACCTCTGCATCTCCTCCCCGAGGAGGATAAAGCCCTGTACACCGAACTCCGTAGCCTGCTAGGGGATAGGGTGTGTGTAGTTTTAAGAGACTTCAGCTGTCGCGGCATAAAGTGGGAAGACAGGACTGCTGATGCTGAAGGGAGGAGGCTTGTTGACTTTGCTGATGAGAACTTCCTCACTCAGTGGGTCAATGGGCCTACACGAGGCGAAAGCGTTCTAAACTTAGTATTCACGACCGAAGACAACCTCGTCACTGGCCTCACCGTTGACGAATCGTTGGGCGGGAGTGATCACGGTCTGATTAGGTTCCGTGTGTGCGTCCCTCGGGTGAAGCGTAGTAACTCAGGAGGCAGTAAGCTCGATCTCCGCGGGGGGACTTTGTTAGCCTCCGGATAGCGTAGGTGAGATGGGGTTTAGAGTCGCCGGTGATGTTGATGGAGTGTGGAGTGCATTCCGGGACGAGTTTATGGTGCTGCAGTCTGATGCCATACCCTCAAAACCGGTCACCCTGCTTCAACGCAGCCTAAGTGGTTCAGTCGTGACATCGCTTCGGCTATCCGAAATAGGAAAGTAGCGTATAGGAGGGCGAAGGCCAATCGTTCCCATGAGAACACTGAAGCGTATGTCCGCCTGTATAGGGAAGTGAAGGCGAAGGTTAGGCTAGCGAAACGTAACGAAGAACTACGGGTGGGAAGCCTCTGCAAGGGGAACCCTAAGGAGTTCTTCAGTTATGTTAATAGTAGAAAGCCCATTACAAGTATGATAAAGGACGGAGGCGGCGTTCTGCGGACATCCGACGCGGACATCGCTAATGTGCTTAATGAGTACTTTGCGGGAGTGTTCACCATGACGGATACCCACGTCATCCTCGAGCCAGGCGTCAGGCACGAAGGTGCTAGCCTGGATAGTGTTCGATATACTGCGACAGTCGTTGCCGATAGAATAGACAAACTGAGCGCGTTTAACGCTCCTGGGCCAGACCAGTTTCTCCCCAGAGTGTTGCGGGAGGTGCACGACAAGGTGGCTCCCCACCTGGCTACAGTCTTCAACAAATCGTTGGAGACGGGCCAGGTGCCTGGTGACTGGAGGTGAGTATGATAAGAGTAGGGCGATTGATATACTTTATCTCGACTTTCAGAAAGCCTTTGATAAGGTACCTCACCGCCGTCCAATGGCGAAAGTCCGCGCTCTGGGTATCGGTGAGGAAGTAGGTAGGTGGATTGAAAACTGGCTGAAGAATAGGCGGCAGAGGGTTGTAATTAAAGGGGTTAGTTCGGGTTTGGCCTCGGTCACTAGTGGGGTTCCCCAGGGTTCCGTTTTGGGGCCACTGTTGTTCATCATTTACATAAATGATATCGACGCTGGCATCATCAGTCGGATCGCCAAATTCGCTGATGACACCAAGCTTGTGGCCAATGTTGGGACGCCCGAAGCGATCGAGCAACTGCGTGCGGACGTACGTAGGATAGGAGAGTGGTCCGAAAAACGGCAAATGCCGTTTAACTTGGGTAAATGCAAAGTGATGCACATTGGCTACGCCAATCCCAAGTCGGACTACTCAATGTTGGGGAACAATATCGAGGCGACTGATTTGGAAAAGGAATTGGGTGTGCTAATTAGCAGCGACCTTAAGTTTATGAAACAGTGCGTAGAGGTGGAAAAGAAAGCCCAGAAGCTGTTGGGTTATATCAGGAGGCAATTTCAGTTTCGGAACAAGGAGATTGTGCTCTCTCTGTACAATTCCCTGATTCGGCCGCACCTGGAGTATGCAGTGCACTTCTAGTCGCGCACCCTCAGGAAAGATATTGAGAGGCTGGAGCGAGTGCAGGCGAGGGCCACAAAGTTAATCCCTTCTGTTAGGCATATGGGCTACAATCGACGCTTACACGCCCTGAACTTGTTTTCGCTGGAAACATATATATATATATATATATATAATATATATATATACACGCGTGTTCAACGATGTCGATTTTAGAAGCATGTTTAGTTTAAATGATAACCCAACTCGCAACAATGGTTGGAAGTTGGATTTAAAACGGTTTAGGACTAGTGTGTGTGGGAATTACTTTACGTATAAGATCTGTGACACGTGGAACAGGTTACCTTCAGAAGTTGTGGACAGTTCCTCTGTGGATCATTTCGGGGAAAGGTTAGACCAAATCTTGCACACTATTTGAGGGTGTAGGAATTTTTCCCTGGCATCGATGCCATTGGTACCTCCTCCGTATGTGCCGAAGGCCTTTTGAGGTACTTATTTTCCTTGTAACTCCTTGTAACTCTCTCTCTCGATTTTAGTCATACAAGTTTTGTTTTTGATAAATGTAGGGAGTACGATGATTTGTGGACGAGGTAGTCCATTAATTAGTGTCCTGCAATGGGGTTGCGTTTGTGGTTGGGTTTGGATTTGTTTTGGGTTGGTTAAGGTTTGAATTTGGTTGGGTGCTTGCTGAGTATCAATGAAATGTCTTATTTGTCAATAAAACCGAGTTGAAATTCAAAAATAATTTAAAAAATCATTGTGGTGTACAATATATATATATATATATATATATATATATATATCAGTAGAAAAATAAGAAACCCAGAAGACATAAGATCCCTACAAACCGACATAAACAGAATCTACAAGTGGACGGAAGACAACAATATGAAGTTTAACACCGAGAAATTTCAGCTATTACGGTACGGAAAAAAGAGAAGACCTAAAATCCATGGAATATTATACCCCAAATGGACAGGAAATTCAGAGAAATCCCAGAGCAAAAGACTTAGGGGTGGTAATGACGGATGATGCGAAATTTGAGACACAAAATAAGATAGCAGTAAACAGAGCAAAGAGAATAACGGGACAGATATTGAGAACCTTTAAACGAAGGGATAGGAATGTAATGATTCCTCTACTGAAAACCCTGATAATACCCAAATTGGAATACTGCTCGGTCCTAACATCCCCATATAAAAAATAAGACATTAGACAGCTGGAAAGGATCCAGAGAAGCTTCACAGCCAAGATCAGTGAGTGGGTGCAAAGAAGTAAATTACTGGGAAAGGTTACGTGAACTAGATCTATACTCACTGGAAACGAGAAGAGAGAGATACACCATTATTTACACTTGGAAAATAATGGAGCAACTAGTCCCTAATCTTACTCTGAACCATATAACTCCCCAAACAACGGTGGACAGTAGAAACGGCAGACTGTGCCGTATTCCCAAATTGAAGGCGAGACAGGGCACATCCTTAACCCTGAAAGAAAATAGTTTTGTAGTGAGAGGACCAAAACTGTTTAATCAGGCCAAATAGGTTGAGGAACATTCAAAGAAACCCGCTGTTTCGCTTACAAACATGTTTTGAGATTGGTGGCAATCATTTCGAAATAAATAAACAAAATAGATGTATTTTCCTATGATGCGTGACTTTATGGACACCCTGTATATATATAGAGTAGTATTTATGGAATATATTGGCCATGGAACAAAATTGAGACATTAACATGAACTTAATTATATGAAGAGCGTACAGTACTTTCTGGCTTATATCCATAACAACATTTACCCTCATTCTAGATGAAAGTTGGACTCAAACTATTTCTGTCAGTTATTCATATATTAAAATTGACATTCTCATTTTGAGACTCAAATAAAAGTTATTAGCAATTAGAGGAAAGTCATTCGAAGTCGTGTTGAGAATAGACTCTCATTTACACAGTGAGTGTCTAATTTGGGTCTGCAATTCTGAGTGAACTGGGAAAGTTGCACTCTCTTGCATTCTTATGGTATGAGTTACAGTTTACCCAAATAACTACAGTTCACTTTACAGTTTACCAAAATAGTTATAGACTATTTCAGTTTATTTTGTTCTTTTTTTTATTGTACTGGTCATTCTGTTTATTGAGCCATAATGCAGTTATATGTTCGAATGGATTAGAACTGTCTGTAAGTTGGTTCATGATCTGAAAGCAGAGAACGGCCACCCATCCAACAACTGAACTACTGACCTAACACCACTTAACCTCGCTGGTCTAACGGGAAGCAGTGTTGCGACGTGGCTCCCAGGTGACCTTCATTATTAGTCTTTAGTGTTGAAAAGTTTAATTTTATGTATCTGATCATTCACTTATCAAAATTTCAGTCAAACTATGTTTGATATTTTACCCGAGTTTTGGATCACCCGAAGATTAGGGCCCCCAGCCTTCTCTAGTTAGCCTTATTAGGCTAACTAACGAAAATATCACGACCTAACGTATCGTTAGGTCAACTGTATGCCCTTGACGATTGGTTAGGTTAGGTCGTGATATTTTTGTTAGTTAGCCTTATAAAGCAAACTAAAGAAGGCTGGGAGCCCTGATCTTCAGGTGATCCCGAGTTTTTAATACCCTTTCGTTTTAATGAGTTTATCTAAAAGGATTGAAACTTCAAAGTAAATGTTACAGAGACTTTATTAAAAGTTTAAAGTAATACTGCTTCCTTTGAAGAGACTGAAATTTGAAATCACTGTAAAAATACTATCAACTATTTTAATATATATAACAAGGTTTATATACTGTGTGTATATATATACAGTGGTGTAGTGCTAAATAAGAAGTGAGGGAACGCATTTTGAAAGTGTTACTCAGATGCGGGGGGGACAATGGCGAGCGCGGCGAGCCCATACAGCTGGGGGTCCGGGGCACTGTAAGCCCCCCGGGAAATCTTTGAAATCTGACCACTTTCAGGGATATTTTGAGGTCATAAGCACTGATATTAGGATATATTCCAAGGTTGAAGATGCAGTATTTCCAGTGTCATTAGATATGACATCCAGTACGATCAATAAAAATAGCTAACAACTGGAATGATTAACTAAAAAAAAGTTAACAACTGGTACGCCGTGTGACTGTTTCACCAGATCTTTATAGGCTAGCATTGCCTCAGTCGAAGCTAAAAGAAATGAAACAGTTAATGATTCTTTCTCATATTTCTTGTAGGGGTGGGAATTAAAATTTCATGACGTTAGAGATTTGCAAGTTCGGATTTATTTGAAATAGTGAAGGAACGCCGTTCCGTCTACCAAAAAAAGTAAGGGAACGCCGTTCCCACGCGTTCCCACAGCACTACACCACTGTGTATATATATATATATGTATATATATATTATATATATATTATTATATATATAATATATATATATATATATATATATACCGGGTTGCCCAGAAAAAAGTAAGCTATTGCTTTTAAGATTTTATTTCTGTTTTACTTTAAAAATGTGCAACAAAGATAAATAGAGTATATTAAAAACAAATATTATAAAGACATATAGAAGTGCTTCATATAAAAGCAAATTATTTATTTAAATCGTTATAAAAGCAAGCAAATCTTAATAATAGTAAATAATAGTTGATAAAAGTAATAGCTTGCTTTTTTTTTACCAACGCGGTATATACTAGCAGAGAACCCGCCCTTCATGCGGGTAGCAAAAATATCCCGCGTTTTAACGAAAATATCACGACTTCACCTAACCAGTCGTCAAGGGCGTACAGTTGACCTAACCGGGCATTCAATGAACCTAACCGGGTATTCAATAATTTTACCATAGGTTTCGATATATATATATATATATATATATATATATCTGTGTGTGTGTGTGTGTGTAAAGAACGACGCTTGTGTAGAAGAGCGTTCCGCACAATATGAGGAGGAGAACGAACAAATGAAAAATGAGGTACCACCCGGGAATCGAACCCGGGATCATCCGATTGCCGGTCAGATATGCTATCCACTACACTATGGACCTCGATCAATCAGAAGTCTTATTCTCCTACATACGAGCAGAAACCAATGCCCTGAGGGGGCACCTACCTTCGCATGCCGTACATATACAATACATTTTAACTGCAACAACACACAGTATAATTAATGTAAAGAACGACGCTTGTGTAGAAGAGCGTTCCGCACAAGATGAGGAGGGAGAACGAACAAATGAAAAATGAGGTACCACCCGGGAATCGAACCCGGTTTCTGCTCATATGTAGGAGAATTACGACTTCTGATTGATCGAGGTCCATGGTGTAGTGGATAGCATATCTGACCGGCAATCGGATGATCCCGGGTTCGATTCCCGGGTGGTACCTCATTTTCATTTGTTCGTTCTCCCTCCTCATCTTGTGCGGAACGCTCTTCTACATAAGCGTCGTTCTTTACATTAATTATACTGTGTGTTGTTTGCAGTTAAAATGTGTGTTTGTATATATATTATATATATATATATATATATATATATATATATATATATATTTAGGCCGTTTCGAAAAATCGAAATTTATGATGGCTCAACGTACACATACTAAAAAAGTAATATGTCATGAATAAAGACTTCATGCAAATATTAAGACAAGAGCTTATTGTTATCACACCCCTCAATGCATATCTATTTTACCCCTCATGAGAAAATTTTCATTTTTCTGGTAAATATACTTATTTATTTTGTGATGTCCTCTTAAATTTGGTATGTAAAATTCATAAATAAAATTGGAAGATAAGTAGGTCATTTTCAGGAATGGTCCAGTAACCCCCCTATATTCTTTAGAGAGAATTCTAGAAAATTCTTCCTTCAGGATAACTATTCTAGAATTTCCATTTTTTCCCTTTATGGATTATATGATGTTTTATTTGCTTTTTCATCTATAATTACTGATATTTTCACAAGTTTACTGTTCTAGAAAGGTTACTTCATGTTACTTTACAACTTTCTTACAGTAATCAAGTCATAATATAATTTAGGTGAGTGATTAATGATTATATTATATTATTATTAAGACTAACAGGTGGTAAAACTTTTTCCCTCAGAATTATGGCAAAAACCAGAAACAAGTGTGAAGTCTGGTTGGTCGGACAAGTGCTGGAAGAGGGTTTTTCTGAGAAGCAGCTTCCAACTAACAGTGATGTCCTTAAAATCTTTTTTATCACATTAAGGTGGGAAAGCAAATGTCTCTGTAGCTTGCGCAACTGTAGCCAACGAAGTTATTGCTATGTGGGAAAAAGCCTCCTTAATTACATCCCACAAGCTTATATTGTCTCAAAGCTTAAAAGGCTTTACAATAAGCATGAAGGGCTAGTCAAGAACCGAACTCGACGAACTCCTACCCAAGAGAAGAATGAAGCAGAACTTGTCACCAGCTTAAAGAAGCTTTTCGATGTAGCTCATTCAGAAGTGGAAACAGAAATAAAATTGCAGGAGGATAAAGATTTTCTTAAGGATCAAAGGAACGATCGGAAAATGATTATGGGTCCAGAAGACAAGGAGTTTTCAAGAAAGGCAAAAGCACGACAGATAAGCATGGAAAGAATGGAAAAACTTCGCAGGAAATCAAGAAAGAAATGAGGCAATTGACAAAGGTTGTGATCTCAACCAATGTGAAAATTCCGGTTCAGGAGGAAGTGAAGAATCATCTGGTGATGAATTGTTCTACAGAGCACTCTCATCATCATCATCTTCAAAAAAGGAGAAGCTTGAACCAGGTGTATTGTTAGGGATAAAAAGTTCTTGGCTGCTCTGGACCGCACTGGAGCATCTGCAGAGCTGCTTTGCACATTGTGGCACCTGCCCTTTCAGCTGCTGGAGTGGAAATTGAAGAGATCACACTTTCATCATCCTCTATCTACAGGTCTCGGCGATCAACACGGATGCAGATGGGAGAGACATTAAAGCCAGTTTCCAACCAAATACCCCTTTAATAATTCATTTTGATGGAAAAGCTTCTTCCATCCATGCATGGGGGTAAGATTGATGTAATGCCCATTGTTGTGACTGGTGCAGGCGAATTAGAAAAATTACTGTCTATTCCAAAGCTTATTTCTGGAACGGGAGAAGAAATGGGGAGAGCAGTTTTAGATGTCTTGAAGCAATGGCCACAAGTAAATGAGTGGGTAGCAGGCCTTTGTTTTGATACTACTGCAAGCAATACAGGTATCCATGCTGGGGCTTGTACCATCATCCAAAGGCCCTTCAGAGATCACTCCTTTTTCTGGCATGCCGCCACCATATCCACGAGCTTCTTATCACTGCAGTTTTTGACATGTTTTTCTCTTCTTCGGGTCCACAAATTCCCTTATCAATCGATTCAGATTGTTGGGATAACATTGATCAGCAGAATTACAAGCCCTATGAACCCAATGATCTCACCTCAGAATCTTTAGATCATTGGATCTTGAAGCACAGAGACAAGCTTATTTCTTTCATCAACTCCAAACTTCAAGAGGGCCACACTCGAGGTGACTACAGGGAATACTTAGAACTTGCACTTATCTTCCTTGGTTGTCCAATGCCTAAAACATATAAAGGCTCTGATAGCAGATTCCACTACCCAGAGCTTACAGCAGAGCTAGATGGATGGGAAAGGGCATCTATTCCTTAAAAATTTACTTATTTAGAACCAATTCCTTCTCACCCCTCATGAAAAACAAGCTCTGATACGAATAAACGCCTTTTCAGTGACAGTTTATCTTCAAGCTTGATATACATCTCCAGTTGGAATTGATGCTCCAGCAAATGATTTGGCCCTCCTCAAGATGCTACATATCTACAAGATCCAGGTTGATAAGGAAGTGGGTGCTACAGCCCTCAAAAAACTTCAGAACCATGGTTGGTACTTGAGTGAGGATCTTGTAGGATTTTGCTTTTTCTCAAACCTCGTGACTGAAGATGATAAGGTTCTAATGCTCCACAACCTTCACCACGCGCCTCCTCGAAAAGTGAGGGCAAGAAAGGTGGACCCCCGAATGTTGCAAAACCCCAATGACTTAAAGATTACCAGTTTTTCACAACTCAAACACAAGACTTCTTCAAGTGTTTGAAAATAGAAATTCCCAAGAAACTTGAAGACATTGAGGAGCACCGTAATCGGGTCATGGCAGTCAAAGTAATCAACGACTGTGCTGAACGAGGAGTCAAACTGGCTACAGAGTTTAATGAGAAGCTCACAAAGAGTGAGGAAGAGAGAAAACTGGCCTTTCAAATCATTGAAAATCAGAGAAAGGAGGTCCCTCAGCCACTGAAATCCTTATATTCTTAATCAATATATGTCTTAAATAGAATTTAAGTCGCTTTGTTTTAAAACATATTTTTCGTTCAGTCTTATATTTGCTCTAATTATCCATTAATGTAAAAGAAGTGCCATCTGAGGGGTGCCTTTTTATCATTCAAATAAAATGATATTTTGTCTATTTGTTTTTCTTCCTTTATATAAAAAAATAAAAGTGTGTGCGTTTATCAAAATTCAATTTGAAAAATTACCATATAATCGTGAAACGGTCTAATATATATATATATATATATATACTTAATGATCTTGATGACGTCATTTAATTTTTTTAAATTAATTATTTAATTTATTAACACCCAGGTGCCCACCTCAGAACCTAATGAATATGTGTGTGAAGTTTCATGTTTGTAACTGCTTCCATTTTGGAATTATGGCTGGAACACACACACACACACACACACACGTCCTTTTATTATTATTATTATTATATATATATATATATAATATATATATATATATATATATATATATATATATATATATATATATATATATATATATGTTAACAGCAAACCAAGCAGCAGAGAGAACTAACTTAATTTAATTAAATAATAAAATTCATAGCAGCATAATGGACAATGCCCTAACCTAAACTAAGTCGCCTTAACCTAAACCTAACCTCTAGATTGTACTGCGTTATTTCAAATTTATAAATGTATTTTACATTAACGCTCGACGTTTATGATTTAAATTTGATGAACTATTTATTAAGTATTTTCCTTGAAAAAAAATTTGAGGTTGTCGCTGTGACTGAATCCTAGTTAAATACAGAGAGTAGCAATTTTCTTGAAGAATAATATGCCTGGTTATGAGATATTTGACAATGATAGAAGAGAAATAAAGAGTGGTGGTACTGTACCATATGTTCAGTCACACTTAAAACCCATAATTAAAAAAAAATTGCAGAAAGTGATGATATAAATGCAACATTCGTTGAAATTAATGACAACTCACGAAAGAAATTAACTGTAGGTTTAGTATATTGGCGTCCCACTCAGACTGTCGACAGCGATAATAGACTTCAGTAACTTATTTTTGATGTAAGTAGCGAACATTACGTAAAAAAGAGATTGGTGAAGATCTGTTAAACCTGAATGGTGGAGTGATTAAATTAAAAGTAGCTTAACGTTAAAAAGGAACGCGTATTTCAAATTTAAAGAAACAAATAATCCGTCCGATGAAAAATACACACAAGTTATTGAGAAGGGGAAGCAAAATCCTTATTATGATCAGAAAGAATAAGCGTAACTGTGAGCTATATTTAGTGAATCAAATTAAATCGAATCCGAAAGAATTCTATAACTATGTTAGGAATGAAAAGGTAGCTTCGCGGACTATTGATCCACTCATTAGCGAAAATAACGAACAAATTTACGATGAGTTACAAATGACGAAAGTTTTTAAGAAATTCTTCTCTTCCGTGTTTACTAACGAAAATATGAACAACATTCCCGTTTTTACAATAATGATCAGTGATGATCATTTAAAGCTTCACGATTTTACCATTAATGAAAGTGAAATACTCTCGCCTATAGGTAAAATTAATCCTTATAAAACGCCAGGTCCAGATAAGCTGAACCCAAGGACACTTGAAGAAATGAACTGCGCAATAGTCTCTCCTCTTACATATATTTTTAATAATAATAATAATAATAATAATAATAAATCGTTACAGACTGCAGAAGCTCCATTCGATTGGAAACTTGCGAACATTACGCCAATATTTAAAAAAGAAGACAAATCGCTTCCCGGAAATGATCGTCCAATTAGTCTGACTTCAGTCGTTGGTAAATTTATGGAAACGATCGTTCGGGACAAAATAATTAATCACTTAGAAATTAGTAATTTAATTAAAGGTTCCCAGCACGGCTTCCGTCATAATCGTTCTTGTCCTACTAATTTGCTCGATTTCTTTAATGATATTGTAAATATATATGACGAGAGTTAAACAGTAGATATTAAATATTTTGATTTTCAAAAGGCATTTGATAAAGTGCCACATAGGATATTATTAGCTAAATTTCAGTCTCACGGAATTGATGGTAATGTTCTCAAATGGATCAAAATTGGCTTAGTGGAGTTAAACAAAGAGTGGTCATCAATGGCAAAGCGTCTTACTGCAGTAGTGTAACTTGCGGCGTGCCTTAAGGATCAGTTCTGGGACCAGTTCTTTTTATTATTGATATCAATGACATCAACTTTAGAATTAAGAGTATAATTTGAAAATATGCGGATGATACCAAACTAGGGGGACGAACAAAATCAATGGTAGAAAGTTTGCAGATTCAAAAAAACTAACAAATTACTCGCGTGGGCAGAAATTTGGCAAATGAACTTTAATATAGATAAATGTAAAACGTTGTATATCGGTGGAAACACTGTTAAAGAAAAGTATTTTATGCATGACAAGACACTAACAAGTGTTACCGAAGAGAAAGACTTCGGTATTATTGTTGTCGACACTCTTAAACCGAGTAAGCAATGTATCGAAACGGTAAGAAAAGCAAATAGAATCTTAAGATTTATTGGCAGAGCATTTGAATTTAAGTTGGAGGAAACAATGCTAACATTATATAATTCCTTCCTACGCTCCCACCTGGAATACTGCGTTCACTTCTGGTTCCCATTAATCTTTTTGCCGTTGTAGTATAGTGGCTGGCATTTTTCACCTTCTACTCCAGAGGTGGTGCTCGAACACTGGTGGTGCGAATTTTATATGTATATGAGCAATCATTGCACGAACATTTGAAAGGTTGAAAGGTAGGTATATATATATATATATATATATATATATATATATATATCAGGGGAGGCATGGGAGGCTGTGCCTCCTCGGTTTCAACAGGCTATAATATTTTTTTCCTAAATTGCAAATTTAAAAATTTTAATATAATTTAAGTTAAAAATTTTAATTTGCAATGGAATCACCCTCCCCCCTTGAATGTAACTGTAACCTTTAGCTATAATGTCAAATTCAGCACGAGAAATCGAAAGGAAGAAGTATTCAGGAAAACCTTCCTTCAGCTTCTTGGTTGTCATGGCAACGTACTGATGTCACGCTTATATTCTGCCTATCAAAGGCATGAATTCGTGAAATGGAGGCCCAAAATCACAAATCCTCCGCGAGCTTTATCATGGCTAGCCAGTGGGCGGAGTTAAATGGCTGTTGCCCAGCAACCAGATCTTCGGAGTCAAAATTATTGCTAAATACCACGTGAAATTGAATTTTTATTTAGTTATTATTTTTGTTTTACACGAACCTGTTACGTTGTCATTTAACTCTTTATAAGTGAATTTAGTGTTATTTATATGTGATTTAGTGTACCCAACGTAGGTATGTCAGTATTAACTTATTTGTACGTTTTAAAGGCTACTTTATGGTAGTGTTATGTTATTTGTAAGTTTTTGAAGGCAATATATCAGAGTTTATATTCTTTGTGTGAACTTAACCCCTCAAAGTGGAAGAAGTTACTGACATAATCGTTTCATTATTGGACATTTCTTTTGTTAGAAGAAGCGAAGAAAATAAAAGATACACTTTAAATAAAGGTAGATCAACTCCAAACATATCTTGTGTTCAAATAAATAAGAGCAAAAACAGAAGTTTTAAATCTAATTGGTATGACAGATATAAGTGGCTGTGTGGAAGTTTGCAAAAACACGGTTTGTTTTGCTGGTCTTGTCTTTTAGTTGGTGTGAAAAAAAATGTATGGAGTGACGAAGGGTTTCGTGATTGGAAGAACTTGGCAAGGAGCTTGGAGAGACATTCCACTTCGAAAGAGCACATTCAAAATGATATTTGTGTTAAACAGTTATCTAAAAAGGCGTCCAGTATTTTGAACAGCTAAATGAACAAGCGAAGAGATCGAAAAATGAGTACAATGCAAAAGCTATCGAATCAACCTTGCTGGTATGAAAATATCATAAATAGGTTTGCTGCTGGAAAAGAAAGGAGAATTGATCTTCTTTTCAAGTAGAAGACGCAAGTAAAACCAATTGATGATTTTTCGTTTCATTTTCTGATATTCTAATAACTTTTCTCCATGTTGTTTAGTTAATTTATAGTAACGGTTAGTAACTTAACGGTAGTATCTACAGGGTGGGCGGAAAGTAGCTCCCTATTTTGGATTGGTAAAAAAATACGTATATTATCCATTTATTTCAGAAGAAATAATATGACAAGGTAGGCATACATGGTAGGTTTTCTCTAAAATTCAATGTGGGCTCCAACTCTTTCCACCAGCTTCTGGAGCCGCCCAGGAATGGCGTCCACTGACTTTAGCAGGAACTCCGGCGGGATGAAGGACATGACTTCCCGAATTCGGTCCTCCAGTTCTTCCATGTCCTCGGTTTGGTGCGGTAGACTTCTTCCTTTACCCACCCCCAAAGAAAGAAGTCGCACGGTTACCGCTGAAAAACGGCAGAATCGGTTCAGTGTAACGGTGTGGTGTGGTATGACCTCAGATCAGGTTGTGGGCCCGTTCCTTCTGCGCAACACCATGAATGCTGAGCGGTACCTTGCTATGTTGCGAAACGAGGTCTGGCCGGTTGTCAGCACATGGGAAACATCGACGATCTGATATTTATGCAAGATGGCGCCCCTCCGCACTCACTTCGCTCTTGTTGTCCGTGAGTGGCTGGATGCCCACTTCCCTGGGCGTTGGATGGGTCGTCGTGGTCCACATCAATGGCCAGCCAGGAGCCCCGACTTGACACCGTGCGACTTCTTTCTTTGGGGGTGGGTAAAGGAAGAAGTCTAACGCACCAAACCGAGGACATTGGAAGAACTGGAGGACCGAATTCGGGAAGTCATGTCCTCCATCCCGCCGGAGTTCCTGCTAAAGTCAGTGGACGCCATTCCTGGGCGGCTCCAGAAGCTGGTGGAAAGAGTTGGAGCCCACATTGAATTTTAGAGGAAACCTACCATGTATGCCTACCTTTTCATATTATTTCTTCTGAAATAAATGGATAATATACGTATTTTTTTACCAATCCAAAATAGGGAGCTACTTTCCGCCCACCCTGTATATTATGAATAATTTTGTACAGATTAAGCCATCTTAATTTAAATAATTTATTTATGGGCATATGCCATTTATAACTATCCTCGCACTATGTAATAAAACATAGCAATAATTATTGGTGGGCCTCCCACCCTCTCAGACCAAGAGCCGCCACTGATATATATATATATATATATATATATATATATATATATATATATATATATATATATAACTGCAATGACCGCGCAGTATATAAATGAAGAAACGACATAAGTGTTAAGGAACGTTTCTGCACACGAAGAGGAGAGATAACGAATAAATGAAAAATGAGGCGAACCGCCCGGGAATCGAACCCAGGGCCTTCCAATTGCCGGTTGGACGCGCTACCATTATGCTACGGACCTCGCTTAATCACAAATCGAAATTCTCCCACATAGGGCAGAAACCAATGCCCTGAGAGGGCACCCTCGCAAATCGTGAATATGCGCATATAACTGCAATGACCGCGCAGTATATAAATGAATAGAACGACATAAGTGTTAAGGAACGTTTCTGCACACGAGGAGGAGAGATAACGAATAAATGAAAAATGAGGCGAACCGCCGGGAATCGAACCCAGTGCCTTCCAATTGCCGGTTGGACGCGCTACCATTATGCTACGGACCTCGCTTAATCACAAATCGAAATTCTCCCACATAGGGCAGAAACCAATGCCCTGAGAGGGCACCCTCGCAAATCGTGAATATGCGCATATAACTGCAATGACCGCGCAGTATATAAATGAATAGAAACGACATAAGTGTTAAGGGACGTTTCTGCACACGAGGAAAGATAACGAATAAATGAAAAATGAGGCGAACCGCCCGGGAATCGAACCCAGGGCCTTCCAATTGCCGGTTGGACGCGCTACCATTATGCTACGGACCTCGCTTAATCACAAATCGAAATTCTCCCACATAGGGCAGAAACCAATGCCCTGAGAGGGCACCCTCGCAAATCGTGAATATGCGCATATAACTGCAATGACCGCGCAGTATATAAATGAATAGAAACGACATAAGTGTTAAGGAACGTTTCTGCACACGAGGAGGAGAGATAACGAATAAATGAAAAATGAGGCGAACCGCCCGGGAATCGAACCCAGGGCCTTCCAATTGCCGGTTGGACGCGCTACCATTATGCTACGGACCTCGCTTAATCACAAATCGAAATTCTCCCACATAGGGCAGAAACCAATGCCCTGAGAGGGCACCCTCGCAAATCGTGAATATGCGCATATATATCTCTCCTCCTCGTGTGCAGAAACGTTCCTTAACACTTATGTCGTTTCTATTCATTTATATACTGCGCGGTCATTGCAGTTATATGCGCATATTCACGATTTGCGGGGGTGCCCTCTCAGGGCATTGGTTTCTGCCCTATGTGGGAGAATTTCGATTTGTGATTAAGCGAGGTCCGTAGCATAATGGTAGCGCGTCCAACCGGCAATTGGAAGGCCCTGGGTTCGATTCCCGGCGGTTCGCCTCATTTTTCATTTATTCGTTATCTCTCCTCCTCGTGTGCAGAAACGTTCCTTAACACTTATGTCGTTTCTATTCATATTATATATATATATATATATATATGATGCAAACCCACAAGAAAAAAGATTCCAAATGGAATAATTTTTCTTTTTCCTTGTGGGTTTGCATCATTCATTCATTTCACTCTGTGAAATTCATATATATATATATATATATATATATATATACAGGGTGGGCCGTAAGTTTCCATACATAGGAAAATTTAAACGTTTGTTTTTATGTTTCAGATACCCTAAGAATATGCGTTTGTAAGATCTTGTTTACTGATGAAGCAAATTTTTACGTCAATGGAGAGGTTAATCGGCAAAACATACGTTATTGGAGTAATGCTAACCCTAACTGGCTGAGTCCGACGAAGATGCAAGGTGCCGGTAAAGTGATGGTGTGGGCCGGGATATGGGGTGACAGAATTATTGGGCCAATTTTTGTCAGTGGAAATCTTAATGCCGAAAGGTATCTTAACATGTTGCAAGAAGAGATTTTCCCATCCCTGCTAAACGAGGAAGGTAACTTCCCAGTTTACTTCCAGCAAGATGGAGCTCCACCTCATTATGGTCTTCACGTGCGTCGGTATTTGGATCAGCAGTTTCCGGATGCTTGGATTGGTCGGCGTGGTCCTGTGGAGTGGCCTCCCAGATCCCCAGATCTCACCCCCCTTGATTTCTATCTTTGGTGCACTTGTAGGCCATGGTGTATCAGGAAAAGATACGAGACATAAATCATCTAAAGGAACGTATCACCAACGCCATTACAAGCACAACGTCAACTGTGCTAATGCGTGTTCATCAACAGTGGGGAACACGTATTGAAATGTGTTTTCAAAACAATGGCAACCATGTAGAGCATATTATATAAATAAAAATGGTTGTCCATAAAAAAATGTTTATTTTTCCTATGTATGGAAACTTACGGCCCACCCTGTATATATATATATATATATATATATATATATATATATAAAGTTTAACTCGCATTTGGGAGAATAAAAACAATTTAAAATTTCTATTTTTGTTGAGGAACTAAATTGTGTGCGGATGAGAACAGTTAAAATTTTCCACCAAATTTCGTTTTGGTTTTATTCACACACA
The DNA here is from genome assembly GCA_023014485.1 of Bathynomus jamesi. Classification (NCBI taxonomy): domain Eukaryota; kingdom Metazoa; phylum Arthropoda; class Malacostraca; order Isopoda; family Cirolanidae; genus Bathynomus; species Bathynomus jamesi. The sequence continues at coordinate 298,793 of JAJOZX010003160.1, forward strand.
CACACACACACTCGTTGTCGTGAAAGAAAAGTTGTGAATTCGGCGCATAACTGAAGGTTATAAAAAAAAACGGAATATATTTTGAAACTGTAAAACTCTAAACACAACGAAAATTAGTTGCAGTGATTGAAGTTTTAGTACGCCTTTAAACCTGAAGGAGACCCACTCCTTCCTGTATTTTCTTCTTAATTTCATTGATTGTTTTTCTGTTTGGGTGCCCGATAGCTCTGTGGTTACGGTAGTAAACTTTGGGTGGTGAGGCTGTGGTTCGCTCCCGCCTACTGGTTCCTAGGTTGGATCGAGTTGAATTGGTCGCTTATCTTGTCAGTGTTTGGGTTAAACGGCCCTTGGGACATACTTACCCCAACATCGTGGGAAAATGAGCTTCCTGTCTGTTTATTTCGTGCGTTGGGCATTGTTCAGAGGGTACTTGAAGAGATTCAGACGAGTATTTTGTCTTCGATATATTTCACTCCCTGTCAATCATTCAAATATCAATAGAATTGGTAGCTATATACAGTATTGTTTTATTTGTTTACATATACATTCAAAACCAAATGACGGAATAATGACGTCGAAATAACATCTAAAAATTGTCAGTCACAATGTCGTCATAATGATATCATGATGCCTTGGAATTTTATTAATAGCACCAATATGACACTAACGCGTCTTCAGTATGACCGCAATATGATATGACAGTATTCTATAGACGGCAATTCGACGCTACGCTGCTTTAGTTTAGTATACACATATAGAAACATATACAGGTGATTTATATAGTACAGTATATATGTAATAATGTTAACACTTAAACTGGCGCGTCGCGCAGCACCTATAAAGCATCTATACATTAATACATTCTCCGTGTCATCGATATCATCCAGTTGACATGTCTACGAAACATGACCTCTATTGTACCAAAATGCCCAATGAATATAGAATTCATTTATTTCACGTTCATAAAAGAGAAATATTGCAAAAATATTCCGACACGTGTGGCTGGTCACCGGTGTCCATAAATGCAATAGTTTCAAACTGGTTCAAGAATCATTCTATAAATCACAGAATTCCAATTTATTCTTGAAACTACTCGTAATCCATTTTGAAAAAAAATTGAACTTCTCTTGAACGTAATTTACTTATGAAATTGAATAAGGAATGCTGCATTGATTAGTTTGACGAATCAAAGGGTTTGGGGAATCTGTCGTACCAAGAATTATAATTTCAAATTATAATTTAAAATTAGTTTTTCAATTAATGTGAATTAAAGGAGTTTCAGAAAAAAAAAAGGTTTTCTAATATGAAACAAAAAAACTTGAATTTATGAAGTGAGTATAGTGATAAATTACACCAAATTGTAATAAGTTCAGTTATTGTAGAATTATAGAAATAAACAGAGGTTTGCTTTTTATAAAAATTTATGAGTTTATGAAAAAAAACTGCCTAAAAAAACGTAATAGCAGCATATAAAAATATAAAAAGTATTCTCTTCCTTTTAGAAATGGGGATTATCTTGGCGGAAGTAAGGAAGTCCACTAAATTTATACTAAAATAACAAGAACGAAAATTTAATGTTTCTCACAAGCGACATTTCAGTGTTCGAAGTTCGGTCGAGAAATTTTTTGTTATTCATCTTTCACCAACACCAATGTTGGTGAGCGAAACAGTAAAAACTGTAAATACAGACCATTTTCATATTGAGTTTTTGGTATTGCTTTGTGTACTTTTTCTCTTATGGTAAGCTGGTTTGTTAGCATAAAGCTTCCATTTGACTGGTTTTACTCGATGTGACCCGACCGCTATTCAAGATGGTCGTTCTAGTCATTGTCGTAGACTTTTCTTAAGTAAAGTGTATTGAATACTTCACATATACCATTCTCGCTTATATACTTTCAGAAAGATTGGTCAAGGTAGATCATCTACTATACAAATTATTTTTAGAAATCGAAGATTACATGTTTTTTACAATTTAAGGATGTGGTCTCGTAGTTGTGAATTTGTATATTAGAATATAACTAAGCCATTTTGATTTTTCATTGCTGCGTGAAACTTAGGATCAGAATCGGTTGACTCATCCGTTTTAACCGTTTTCTAGTGGAGGAGAGCATCACTTTCTCAATAATGAAAATGATAATGACGATAATAATAATAACAACCTTGGTTAGCCTTGGTTTTGCTTCCGCCCGAATTGTTTATTCCGACGAAAGTCAAGCTTGTCAATCCACCTTAGACCTACAGTTTAACGTGGAATCCGAACCACGCCCCACCATCAACCCAGCTCATCCACTAGGCTACTCAGCCGTCAACGGAACTCGATCCCGGGGCCGATGGATTCGTAGTCAGCGACGCTAACCACTAAATAATAATAATTTTTCTGACTACATATACACTTTGTTGATTCATGCGATTTATTTTATGGAAACAGTTATTGCAGACCCCTTGTCAGTGCTAAGAAATAAAGGAAAATGGTTCTAAATAGGTAAGAAGAAATTTGATGGATGACCTCATTCATCAGAACACCTCTTTGCAGGTTTTGTATCGCATTTATCGAGAGAATGGCTGACCCACACTTATTGAAATTCTCATTAAACAGAGAAAAAAACACACACACACACACACACACACACACACAATGTGCGCATCTCTGCATAAGCAAGGTACCGACTTTTTTAATTAAATCCATGCATCTAAAAAATAATTAACCAAACCTAATTTAACTTAACCTAACCTTAATTCCATCATGCAAAGAAGGGCGTGATAAATGTTTTGGTCGCAAATGAGGGCTCAAAGAATGTTTTCTGTTAAGTCATTAAATAGTGAGGTACTCGCTACTCTTAACACAACACAACACAACACAACACAACATAACATAACCAGCCTAAACTAATCAAGACCAAAAAAAATTTTTCCAGAAATATAAATATCTGTACATTTTTTATATAAATTTTTACAAATTCCGACGTAGGAAAAGTGTTACAAAAAATACAAAAAAAATTATGCCCACTGTATCTGTGAATTATTACACACTCGACTTCACTTCTGCCACGTTGCCTACACACACACACACACACACACACACACACACACACACACGGTTGTATTATATTATAGCAAAACATTATTGCAGTCAAGTGAAGATTATTGCATATATGATAATATCTAAAAAATGGTATTGCAAAAATCTAAATTTCCCGTTAAAAATACTTGTTGATGCATTTTCTGATATTTTGTTAAAAAATAAAATTCATTCAGAATGATCTTCTCACTTCGGTAAGTGACTTTATTGAGAGGTAGTGAACAGATGATTCTCGTTTGATCTGTCATACGTAAGATGAAAAAAATATATATAAAGTAAAAAAGAGTGTTTGATCAAAGGTTCGGTTGAGATGATGATGGAAAAAGAACGCGAAAGGCGGAAACCATAAGCTTGTTTACGTTTAAGGGATTTGGAATTAACAAGCGCACGAACTCGATAAAATGAGGCCTCAGGCAGAGGCCAGTCAAAGGAAAGTAATTCTGCACACACAGATTTTCACTTTATCTTTTCTTTCGACTTGTGAAGTTTGTGTTTCCGCTGCGGAAGGAATCGTACAGAGGGTCGAGAAAGGCAAATAGACGCCACGATGATAGATTTATTAACACCACGTTTCAGTTATTCCCTCTTCCCCCCACATTATTTATAAGAAAAACCTAATATCAGGGTAATTATTGAATGTTTCACCAACACTGAAATTAATATCCGAAATACAGTTTTCTAATGTGTTTTGGTGTGTTCTGTTCAAATATGACCTTCATACCTTACGCAAATGAACCGAAACAAAGTTATGAAACATTAACGTTTTCCTATGTTTTGGTTCATTTTCGCTAGAAATGAAGGTAATAAAAGGTAATAAAAGAAGGTATAAAAGGTATTATTTTGCATAAATGTAAATTTTAATATTTACATAAAGCATCGTAATGCATGAGGGATCAATTGAATGGTCGGTTAGGTCAACTGCACGCCCTTGACGATTGGTTAGGTTAAGTAGTGATATTTTCGTTAAAACTAACGAAAATACCATGACTTAACCTAACCAATCGTCAGGGCGTACAGTTGACTTAACCGGGCATTCAATTGACCTAACCTGGCATTCAATTGACCTAACCGGGCATTCAATTGACCTGGGGCAATTCGCAAGTAGATAGATCACAGCACTGCATTATCATATGCTCACACTACAACAATAATATTCAGACTAAACAATCCACCATAACTATGAACTGTGGCTGAGAATGACGTAGGCATGACGTTTATGCATGCCGTGCTCTGATTGGTCAATGTAGGTATATCGTCATACGGAACCTATAATTTTTCTACTATTTATAACTTTCTTAGTAAGCATTTGCGCAAGATACGGATTGCAGATTCGAACAAAATGGTGAACAAATGATGAAACATTCAATAATAACCGCAGAAACGTGTGTGAACCGTAGGTAGAAACTAATTCGAAGGTTATCAATACAACAAAAACATGAAAACGTATATAAGTAATATATACTATTTAATCTACTATTTAATTTCAATCCCGCCCTGCAACACTGTTAACTAGGGCCAACATAAATCAAAAAGTTAATTAAACCAGTCCAGACTCTCGCTTTAAAAACTTCTCTACATTAATTTAAACTATGAAATGTCAGCTGAAATGGACATTAAAGATTACTGAATATTAAATAAAACTGAAAGCTATGTTCAATTCAAATCAGATTTTAAAGTAATAAGCAAATAACAATGAAAGTAACAAAGCAAATAATGAAGGGTTGTCCCCCATTGACCTTGTCGTTGTTACAACCGTAAATCTTGGAACTAATAATAAGGATTTTACTCGGGTTGAATTTGGTACTGAAAGCCAGTTTAACCTTAAGCCTATCTGGATTAGGTCTATCAGCATACGAGGAAACGTCGCATTATTTACGCCTATCTCATGCGAAAGTAGGCCTTGAGATCAACGGATGTCAACCACGCCTCGTTTCGAGCCTGGGCCTACCTTTATTCACAATACTTGATTAAACTACCAGAATTTACCACACCCACTGTGAACGATACTATACGGTAGGTTAGCCCCTTGATGACGGCGTCGCTAGTTCCACACATTTGTTTGTTTAAAAAAAAATTATCACTGATCCACATATATATATATATATTCTCAGGAGGTTATTGTAGGGGGGGGGGATGTTAGGCAGGAGTCAAGAAGTGTTGCAACTCCTATTTCTCCTGTCATTGTTCTCTTTAGCTGATCTTTTTCTGTCTCATCTACCCTGTGAGCTGTCCATCATACTCTCAAACACACTTCTCCCTCTGTTCACAACACTCACATGCATTTTACACACTCCACAATCTTTTCAAAATTAAAAAAATGGCATTGTGAGCACTGAAGATCTTGATTTCGGCTTTTATTTCTTATATAGGGCGGGCATTTTTGCGGGCGCTTGCCCTTGGCCCATCCTTTCTTGGCCCATCCTTATTATTTACAAAAGAGATCTTAAAATCAGTGTGAAAATAAAATTTCCTCACAACACTCAGCAATAATAATACCCTTGGATGTTTTTTCCGATGTAAGGACAAAATCTCCCCTGCGATGAGCTGTTCTGTTGTTTATTTGTTTACCTGCCCAGGGTGTTCCCAGGGGAACTACGTTGGCAGTACAGTTCGTTCCTTGCAGGAGAGATTTTGCTCCCGTATGGGTATTAGCCATAGGACAGGGAAAGTTTTGTCGAAAAAGGAACAGTCTGCTATTAGAAATCATTCTATCAAGTGTAAGGTTGACATTTATGTTAACAATTTAAAAATTCTTAAATCATTAAAATGCCCGTCCTCCCTCCGTATTTACGAATCTTTGTGTATTAAATTTTTGAACTCTAGTTTAAATATTGATTCTAGCTGTTACCCCCTTTATATTAATTAGAATAACTACATACTAAAAATTTTTCCCTTGTGACCCTGTCTCCTTTTCGGTTCAGTTTTTTGTGGCTGTCAAGTGAGCATGGTATGTTGGTTTACTCTTGTGATTTTTCGTTTTAACTTTTTATTCCGTTTAACTTTTTATTAGTAAAGTTTTTTAACTATTTTACGTTTGAATGTTTTTAGTTTTAAGTTTTTAGTTTATCACTCGTATATTTTTCTCATTTATATAATTTTTACTTTTGATTTGATTTTGGCTTATGCCTGTTTCTGCTTTGCAATTTTAATTTTCTTCTTGAACAGTTTTAATTTCGTACTCTAAATTAGTTTTAGTTCTCGACATTCATATATTTTTGTCATGTATTAATTTTAGCTTTTATTTATTAGGCCTTGAAAATGGGTAGAGTTGCCCGAAACGTCGGCTGCAGCCAAATATAATGACTTTTTTGCTCTACGTCTTCGTTTTTATTCTAAATGTAAAACTACGTCTCCCTAGGAGGGATCCTATTTCATATATATATACTGTACTGAAATTTTAGGTGATTTGTCAAATTGTGATACACACAAAACTTAACCTAACCTAACCTTTCTGGTAATGTTGCATATGCATGCCCACTGGTATTTCCCAATATGTTGCTAAAAATTCATTAGGTTAGGTTTTGTATCACAATTTGACATTGCCTAAAATTTCAGTCAACTTACAAATTCCCTAATTTTAGACATTGACTGTAATATATATATATATATATATATATAATATATATATATATATATATATATATATATACACACCCCAGAGGGTTGACAAAAGCAAATAGACCCCATGATGATTGTCTTCAAGAACAAATATTTGGCGAAGCTCATCAATGGAATGCTAGAACGTGTCAGCTTTACATAATCCAAAGGTGAAAGCAACACAAATCTATTGACTTTTATTGACATTTATTAACTTTACATAAAAAACTATGAAAAAACAAAATTATTTATTCTCTCTCTCTCTCTCTCTCTCTCTCTCTCATATATATATAATGCGCAAGTGTGTGTGTGTGTGTGCGCGTGCGCGCGTGTATGTGTAATGTTTCACATAAACGCTTGGTAAAGTAGTTACGAAATGTTGTATAACGAGGAGCGAAGGATCTCTCATGACTAGCGATAAGAGTTGGCGTCCCTGATTAAGATGTCGGAAGTCGCCGAATGAAGGATGACAACTCGACGACTTCAAACGGGCTTCAAATAGCCTTCAAAGGCCAACTTCGAGAAAGAGATTGGTCTCGGCAATGTCTCGAGGAAAGACAAGAGAGTAGTTAGAACTTAGGACAAGAACGAGAGATCGAAGATGATTGTGTGTGTGTGTGTGTGTGTGTGTGGGTGTGTGGAAGCTATAAGTTGGATAGAGCGATATTATAATCATTTTATGATGATAATAAAGAAGTGAAAATCTTTATTTATATATATATATATATTGTATATTGCACAAACTTAAGAAAAAAAATACTGAAAAGTTGGGGCGACGGATATTGAATTTTCTGATCAAAAGAACACAAAGAATTTGTAAATGGAGCTAAAACTGAAGTCTTAGAACTCATCAGCTCTGTTCCCCAGGGTACTGTATTACCTCCCTTGGTGTTTATAATAATACAAAGGAAAACAAAGGACACCAAGCAGCAACAGACTGGCTGATCTCTACGAGGATGTCTCCTTAAGAAGGAAGGTTAAAAGATAGAGAAAAATTTAAAGATAAGTGAAATTTTGAAGCAAAGCAAAGAAGAGAGGTTGAAAAAAGGAAGGAAATTTCAAGATAAAGTGAAAATTTTAAAGCAAAAAGAGGAGAGAATCCGAGTGAAAATTCTGCAATACTTTTATGTGATATGTAATAATAACTGCTTCTAACTGGGGGTTCAAGGCTAGATAATAATCTTTCCTCTTTTTAAAGGACTCGACCGAATTACTTTCAATTACGCTGGCTGACAATCTATTCCACAAATTAATTATACAAATGAAGAAAAATTGTTTAGCTTCAGTTAGAATTAAAATGTTTACCCACTAATTTGAGACCATTACCGCGAGTTCTATTTGCATTTGTGAAGGTGAATTATTTTTAGGCGTCGACGTTATCAAAACCTTTAATCATTTTAAACACCTGGATTAAATCTCCGCGAATACACCTATTTACAATTGAGAATAAATTTAACGTTTCTAAATGGGCAGCGTAGGATTTGTTTCTGAGTGTTGGAAACATTTCAGTACCTCCTCGCTGCACACACTCCATTTTGTATGGAGTGTACTAAGGAATTATATAATGTTAGCATTGTTTTTTCTGATTTAAATTCAAATGATCCACCAGTAAATCCTAAGATTCTATTTGCTTTTCTTACCGTTTCGATACATTGCTTACTAAGTTTAAGAGAGTCGACAACAATAATACCAAAATCTTTGTCTTCGGCAACACTCGTTTCTACCGATATGCAACGTTTTACACTTATGTATTTTAAAATTAATTTGCCAAACTTCTGCCACATGAGTAATTTATTAATACCTTCTTGAATCTGCAAACGTTCTGCCATTGATTTTGTCGTCCCTCAAGTTTAGTATCATCAGCAAATTTTGAAATTATACATTAATTCGTATGTCGATGCAATGATATAAATAATAAGAGAACTGGTCCAGAACTGATCCCTGAGGCACGCCACTAGTTACATTTCTCCTAAGACGCTTTACCATTAATGACCACTTTTTGTTCACGTCCACTCAGCCAATTTTTAATCATTTGAGAACATTACCATCAATTCCGTGGGACTGAAATTTAGCTAATAACCTTCTTTGTGGCACTTCATCAAACGCCTTTTGAAAATCGAAATATACGAGTATAATGTCTCCTGTTTTACTCTCGTCATATATATTTACAATATCATTAAAAGCGTCATGCAAATTAGTATGACAAGAACGATTGCATTGAAAGCCGTGTTGAGAATATTTGATTAATTTATTCATATCTAAGTGATTAACTATTTAGTCCCGAACGATCATCTCCATAAATTTACCAACAACTGAAGTCAGTCGAATGGGACGATAATTTCCCGGAAGCCATTTGTCCCCCTTTTTAAATATTGGCGTAATGTTTGCAAATTTCTAATCGAACGGAACTTCTCCAGTTTGGATGATTTATTATTATTAAAAATATATGAAAGAAGAGAGACTATTGCGCAGTTCATTTCTATAAGTATCCTTGGGTTGTGCTTATCTGGACCTGGCGTTTTATAAGGCTTAATTTTACATATAGCTGAGAATATTTTACTTTCACTAATGGTAAAATCGAGAAACTTTAAACGATCATCACTGAGCATGATTACTGGAATGGTGTTCATATTTTCGTTCGTAAACACGGAATAGAAGAATTTCTTTTAAATTTCCATCATTTGTAACTCATCTTAAATTTGTTCGTTGTTTTCGCCAGTGAATGGACCAATAGTCTGCGAAGCCATTTTTTTTATCCCAAACATAGAATTTCTTCGGATTCGATTTAATTTGGTTCAAAATCTACAGCTTACAGTTGTGTTTACTTCTTCTTTTAAGTTTTTTGTTTCCCCTTCTCAAATGGTCGCAAGCATTTTCATCAGACAAATTATTTGTTCCTTTAAATTTGAATTACACGTTCCTTTTTAACGTTAAACTACTTTTGATTTCAGTATTCCACCCACCATTTAGGTTTAACAGACTTCGCGTCTCTTTTTAAGCAATGGGATATTACTTGATTTTAAACGTTTAAAATAATTTAAAAAAAGAAGACCCTATGTCATTTGTCATCTCGCGATAGAGCCTCATCCAAATTTTGGGTCGAAAGTTGCAGTTTCATGTCTCGAAATTTAGATCTTTTAAAACCCAAAACGTATTCCAAACTCTCCGAATTATGAACATTAACTTTATTTTCAAATGTTATTTGCCTATGATCACTGGTGTAGTAGCAGTCTTCTGCAGAGATATTATCAGTCAAGTCTTGGTCTGAACTTAAAACTAAATCTAGAATGTTGCGTTCTCTAGTGGGTTCCTTGACCATTTGACTGAAATTAGACTGTAAAGGACTACCCTAATCCCTGCAAGGTAATTAAGATCTCCCATAATTATCTCATCATGTTCGCTACTTACATAAAAAATTAGTTCCTGAATTCTATTATCACTGTCGACAGCCTGAGAGGGAGGCTTATATACTAAGCCTATTATTAATTTCTTTCGTGGGTTGTCTTGAATTTCAACAAACGACGCATTTATATTATCAATTTCTGCAATTTTTTTAATTATGGGTTTTAAGTGAAGTGTGACTGAACGTATAGCACTGTACCACCACCCTTTCTGTCTATTCTATCATTGTTAAATATCTCATAACCAGGAATATAATATTCTCCGAGAAAATCTCTACTCTCTGTATTTAACTGGGATCCAATAACTGCTACAACCTCAATTTTTTTTTCAATGACAATACTTCATAATTCATCAAATTTAAATTTTAAACTTCGAGCATTGATATAAAATATATTTATGAAATTTTGAGTACCGTAGTAGAATCTCGAGGTTCTTCATGGAGGAAGTCGTTCACTGTAAGGGAAATTTATGTTAGGCTGGTCGCTTGCATAGGAGTTACGCCGTATTTTGCATGAAAAGACATCGCAGAGTTCTGAAATACCAGAAATTTCTACACACACCCACACACCCACACACACACACACACACATTTTTTTAGTAGGTAATTGAGAGATCTATCTAGGGCAGTTCTCAAACCTTTTTCCATGCTACCCTTACCAAGGCTATACCATCTATCCAGAGTGACACTAAGTCTTTGAGGTAGAAAAGATCAGAGCGTCACGTATCACGCATTGGGCGTGAAACTCAAGCATTTGCATGCTATCTGACTTTAACACACATTACTAAGATTATCGCATATTTTAGTAAGTAAATATCGGGGCTATGTAATATCAAGGCTATTTTATACAGAATACTTGTTAAATACTTATTTGATATTGTCTTAAGAAATCAGCCTCCAACTTGCGTTTTAAACTTGTGTACTGTGGTGACCATTCAAGTCCCTATTCTAGGCACGTAAAAAAACAAGCAAATATGCACTATTTATTCTAGCAATGACACCAGAGACAAGGCAAGGTAACACAAATGCAAATGATCATTTGATCAATTTTCTATACTTGGAGGTGTATTTTATTAATGAACAAAGCAAGTAGTCCTCTAAATTGGTGTTTGAAATGCGATTATGGTATTTAGAGTTGATGTACACCATTGAAAAGAAAGCTGCTTCACAGACGTAAGTGGTTCCAAACTGTACAAGCACTTCGATAGCTCGATTTTTAACCACCTAGTGTCTCTCGGACGCTGATCAGTTCACAATCAAGTGCATTTAGCGACCATAGCGACCCTATGAGCTCTTTATGACCCTTCATGATAAGGCTTTCAACTCTATTTAGGGTCGCGACCCTGGGTTTGAGAACTCCTGATCTAGGGGATCAGCAGGGCAATCACGTACAGCAACCACGTGGTGGATGTATTAAAAAAAATTCTAAGTTTCCTGTGAAATAATTATTAAATATGCAAATAAAACAGAAATAGTAATAAACAATAACAAAAGATTCTAAATTTCTTGAATAATAATTATTATTAAATATATAAATTAATAATACAGGGTGATTCAAAAGTCAGGTTACATAGGGATATACTGTATTATGTAATGATACAGGGGAATAGTCACATCACATGTTCGATATGGTCACCGTTAACGGCAATGCACTTGTGCAGCCAGCTAGGAATATCACATCAATGCGCTCCTCCTTCGATAACATCTCATAACTCATTTACCTGCAAAGAAACAGAAAAGCCCTATGTAACCTGACTTTTGAATCACCCTGTAGAACAGAAATACTGTGGTAATAACAAACTGCGTAATCACATGCAATGATAAATGATAAATTCCACACTAAACACTTCAGTAATCAAAATATTAATATAAAATAATTTAAATCACTAGTGAGCGAAATGTCAGTAAAATAACAATTTAGACACTCAAACATCAGATACACACAAAAGATGGACTTTAATCGCTTTACAAGAGCTTTGGAAAATTCGTCCGATCTGAGCAAAAGCCAAATCATTTTGATTACAGACGCAAAAAATTGCAAGGAAATATCGAATGAATGTTACACAGACAAACGACTAAATGACATTGAAATACTGTTCAGGTGGGAGGAAATTTAACGAGGAAAAATTCCAAAGCATAAGATACAGTATGGCAAGAAGCAGCTACATAATAAAGGGTACAGAACACTGCAAAACATACGGATAACACCAAACCCACAAGTCAGAGGTCTTGGAATAACGATGTCATTGGATGCAGTTTAGATAAAATTATAAACTTAAAATTATAACTCGAAAAATAATAATTATCTGGAACAGCTTCCACAGCAGAAAGGTAAGCATCATAATAAAAGTATGGAAAACTTTAGACCTATCAATAATTGAGTATTGCTCAGTGCTCACAATCCCATACAGGGTTTTTACGTCTGAGAGAGAAGAAACGAAAGATGAAGACAACTGGTCTTGACTACGGTACAAACCCTGCAACTCTACTCCCTTGAAAGAAGACGTGAACGATACACAATAACATGGAAAATACTCGAGGGATATGGTCCCAAACCTTAGAAATTAAACAGAAAGACACTGGAATATGAGAACAGGTAGATTCTGTACTATCCCAGGTACAGTGGTAGAGAGGGCCATAAAAACGAAAATGGAAAATACTCTCAGAATACAAGACTCAGAACTCCTTAATGTGCTACCAAAAGAACTGAGGAACCTCCAGAACACCAACCTAACTACCTTCAAAACCAAACTCGACATGTTTCTTTGCAAAGTCCCTGAACATCCACGGGTAAACCACCAGGCGAGTTGAAAACAATTCTCTCTTTCATTAGATCCCCCAAATGAGACGGGATGCCGCAGAGGGGTCGAATACTGGTCGGTTCTAAGCATTTGTTCAAACCCCCACCCTCCACCCCAAAAATATATATATATATACACTTGTATATATCCTTAAACATTTTTAAAAAACTACAAATTGGTCCGTTTTTTGGATAAAAAAAATGACCACAATGTTTCAACCATTTTATGCAACAAGGGAGGTGGAGGTTAGCCCCCCAAGTTTCATAAATGGGGATGAGGGGGTTTTGGGGGGAAAGGGAGAATGACCTCGGGGTGGAGGTAATGGGGGAGGGGGTTATGCAATAAGGGGTGGAGGATCGTTGCCCCCCAAGTTACATAAAGGAGGGTGAGGGGGTTTTGGAGGAGAGGGAGAATGACCTCCCCCCAAAGGGGTAACCCTAACGTGCCTTCGCCGTAGGCGAGTTTGCGAAACACAAGCCCCGCCCGTAGGCCAGGGAGCCGAAGGCTCTGCTTGTAATAATAATAATAATAATAATAATAATAACAATAATAACAAAAATAATAATAATAATACGCCCTTTTAGCGAAATCATCAGAAAAACGCACAAAAGGAAAAGAGGAAAACATCATTAAAGCGCTCTCTGACGTATCTGATGTCTGGTGTTCCAAAACAATACCATGCAGTGGGTCATTCGGGGAAAGGGTAAGATCCTTCTAATTATAATTAACGAAGATTAAGCTTTGATGATGGAGTTTTGAGGGCAAAAAGTCGTTTAATATTTCTGCTTTAAATTAGAATTCTGCTCGTGGAAAACAAACAAAAAAAAATTCTGAATTAAATTGAAAGATTTTCAGGTAGAGCAACGAATTCTCGGTTACACGACAGATGCTATTCAAAATAAATAAATGAACAACGCGTCTCGTTTACCTCTCTCTCTCTCTCTCTCTCTCTCTCTCTCTCCTTCGGAACAAGGAGATTGTGCTCTCTCTGTACAATTCCCTGGTTCGGCCGCACCTGGAGTATGTTGTGCAGTTGTGGTCGCCCACCCTCAGGAAAGATATTGAGAGGCTGGAGCGAGTGCAGGCGAGGGCCACAAAGTTAATTCCTTCCGTTAGGCATATGGGCTACAATCGACGGTTACGCGCCCTGAACTTGTTTTCGCTTGAAACTCGGAGGCTGCTTGGTCAACTGATCGAGGTTTTCAAGCTCTTACGCGGGTTCAACGATGTCGATTTTAGAAGTATGTTTAGTTTAAATGATAACCCAACTCGCAACAATGGTTGGAAGTTGGATTTGAAACGGTTTAGGACCAGTGTGTGTGGGAATTACTTTACGTATAAGATCTGTGACACATGGAACAGGTTACCTTCAGAAGTTGTCAACAGTTCCTCTGTGGATCAGTTCAAGAAAAGGTTAGACCAAATCTTGCACACTATTTGAGTGTGTACAAAATTTTCCCTGGCACCCGTTGCCATTGGTACCTCCTCGGTATGGGCCGCAAGGCCTTTTGAGGTGCTTCTTTTCCTTGTAGCTCCTTGTAACTCTCTCTCTCTCTCTCTCTCTCTCTCTCTCTCTCTCCGGTCCCGAGTCGTGGGATTCTAGAGAAATTGGCTGCCAATTCCTTTAGGTTCTCTCTCTTTCGGGAGGCGGGTGAAGTCTGTTGTACAAACCTGTCCCGTGGGTTACTAGGACCCCTTCTCATCCCTACTCTGTCCTTTTAGCTTAGGTTAAGGATGCTCTCCTCTGACTGCAAAAAAAACAAAAAAAAAACTAAGTATTAAGTCTTTTTCTCTACTCTTACGATTAGGACCCTACTGCTACCTCATGCGTGGGAAGAGAGGCTTTGGAACCTCTATAAATAACACCATTTCACTCCAGTTGTAGGTAAATAATTAGAGGGGATAATAGTAGGTAGGATTGTTGACCATTTGGATTCCTACAAGCTACTTGGGGACTCCAACATGGGTTTAGACGGCATAGGTCGTGTCTCACCAACTTGCTCGATTTTTTCCACGTCATGTTGAGTGAGTATGATAAGAGTAGGGCGATTGATGAGAAAGCCTTCGATAAGGTACCTCACCGCCGGCTCATGGCCAAAGTGCGCTCGCTGGGTATTGGTGGGGAAGTAGGTAGGTGGATTGAAAACCGGCTGAAGAATGCCACAAAGTTAATCCCTTCCATTAGGCATATGTGCTACAATCGACGCTTACGTGACGCGGGTTCAAAGATGTCGATTTTAGAAGCATGTTTAGTTTAAATGATAACCCAACTCGCAACAATGGTTGGAAGTTGGATTTGAAACGGTTTAGGACTAGTGTGTGTGGGAATTACTTTACGTATAAGATCTGTGACACGTGGAACAGGTTACCTTCAGAAGTAGTGAACAGTTCCTCTGTGGATCAGTTCAAGAAAAGGTTAGACCAAATCTTGCACACTATTTGAGTGTGTACAAAATTTTCCCTGGCACCCGTTGCCATTGGTACCTCCTCGGTATGGGCCGCAAGGCCTTTTGAGGTACTTCTTTTCCTTGTAACTCCTTGTAACTCTCTCTCTCTCTCTCTCTCTCTCTATATATATATATATATATATATATATATAATGTATATCGTAAAGAACGACGCTTGTATAGGAGAACATTCCGCGCAAGATGAGAAGAGAGAACGAAACAAATGAAAAAATGAGGTAACCACCCGGGAATCGAACCCGGGATCTTCCGATTGCCGGTCAGATATGATAACCATTACACCACGGGCCTCACTCGAACAAATGCCTCATTTGTTTCGTTCTCTCTTCTCATCTTGCGCGGAATGTTCTCCTATACAAGCGTCGCTCTTTACGTTATTTATACTGCGTGTTCTTTGCAGTTGAAATGTATATATAGATACGGCATGCGGGAGGTGCCCCCTTGGGGCATTGGTTTCTGCGCGTATGTAGAGGAATTACGGCATTTGTTCGAGTGAGGCCCGTGGTGTAATGGTTATCATATCTGACCGGCAATCGGAAGATCCCGGGTTGATTCCCGGGTGGTTACCTCATTTTTTCATTTGTTTCGTTCTCTTCTCATCTTGCGCGGAATGTTCTCCTATACAAGCGTCGTTCTTTACGTTATTTATACTGCGAGTTCTTTGCAGTTGAAATGTGTGTATATATATATTATATATATATATATATATATATATATATATTATATATATATATAAGGTTGAAAAATCTATATATAATGCTTCTATTACGTGGACTTTTGGTGAAATCTTTAGAAAGATATTGCATGAAAGTTGTCCAATTAAAAGCTGGTGGAAAACGAAATGGAATCTCACATTGACTTCAAATGCGTCCTACACTGAGATTTTAATTGCTAATTTAAATTTGTTCTTTGATGACTATCAATTACATGTGTACGCATTCTGATAATCTCCATGGCAACGGAGGTGCGCAAATGCCAAAAAACAATAAAAAGTTTTCTTTGTAAATATTCTATGCAACGAGTTGGGAACAGATTCCCCCTTTCACACTTCACATCGCAGTGTGTGTGGATTGATGGTAATGATCTGTGTGTCTCTTTGTTCTAATTGTCCATTTTGCCCGTCTGTCTCAGTCTGCGTATCTGGTTTGTGTTGTCTGTCCATCCGTTTATCTGAGATGCGAAAAAAGGTTTCCAGAAACTAATTACGATCGCAATTTGGATGAAAATGACAATTTGAAAATAAACTCTCTTTAATACTTTTAATGACCCCCAAAACTCTCTGGCATTACCTTGAGATCAATTATCTTTCTCTTGTTTTTTTTGTTTGTTATAGAGCTCATTTCAGAATATCTCCTCTCCGAGAAGTAATCTTTCTGTTCTTGTTATATTCGTGTAATGGTATTTCGTGAAAGTCTGGAAAACATTACTTAAAGTTCAACTTACATTTGGAATATAATTCCTGAATTTAATATGTTAAGAATTGATGCTCCGCCTTCCTCGTACGTCTCGTAAATGACGATTCTACGAGGCCCTTCGGGATTGAATTACATCCTCTACCTCCCTGCTCATAACAGGGATGGGGTCCCATCTCCAAAAAAATACTCTCATATGAGCGACCATAAGCACCAACGCTGCCTTCGGAAGTCTTTGCAGGCTTTTATGGTAGTGTGCAATGTTTGGGTATAAATGAGGATGCAAAGAAAGTGCAAGAAAGTGGCCAAGATTTGTCGGGAAAGTTGATTCAACATACTTGGTCTGTGCGAAAAGAAGCTGAAAGAGAATGGTGATGTACAATGAAAAGAAATGAAAGGTGTGAAATCCTGTATGAAAGGAGGAGGAAGAGGTAAGTGTGATGTTGCTTTGCTAATGAAAGATGAACGACATAAAAATATGAGGGAGTATAAATATGTTAATGACAGATGTCTATATGTTAAGTTTAAGTTTAAGAGAATGAAAGTAGCAGTGATTGTAACATATGCGCCATTTGATGATAGATGTATAGAAGAGAAGGATAGTTTATGGAGTGTGCTCAGTCAAGTGGTTGAAAGTGTGGGGAATACGCAAACAGTATGATTGTATCGAGAAATCTGAATGAGAAAGTGGGAATTGGCCTTGAACTTGGAGTGATTGGGAAGCATGGTGTTGGTTTACGTCGTCGTCGTTGGCCTAGGCAAGCTACGGCTTGGGACCGTAGCGCATCTATCCGGTATAGGTTAACCTGGATGATGTAGCCATAAGCACTGCCGCTAGTTAAGTGCCAACCAGTGATTATCTCACTAGCCGTATTGAGTCCGTTAGGCGAAACTGCGACAGTACCAAAGGTGGAAAATATAACCATTGGTTTTCTATTATTTTTATGTAAAATGGACATGGTATTAGATTAAAATAAATATTTGAATATAAATAATTAACTGACAATTGTGATATATAATTAATTATGTTTACATACAATAAATATATAGTATACATAAAATTAGTATTAATGTGGTTCACAATTGAATTATAATGGGGTAACTAATTTAAAATGAATTTATAACTATTCCGAAATTCAAGACTGTAAATTAACATTTATCTTGAAACTAAAATAAGAGTATTCACTACACACTCCCCCACCAGAGAGGAAGTTCAAAGAGTTCCGAACGACACAGATTTCCGCTGAACCTTTTTGGTAGCTACTTGTACCTCACTTAAGGTTGATTCCAAAAACGCAGGCTTAAGACGATCGATAGAAACCTTGTCGACCTTGGAACCGCGCTGGATGAGAAATGATTTGCGCGTACGTCGGAGAACTTCATAGGGTCCGTCATATGGACATTGGAGAGGCCGTTTTGGGAGAGGTACACGAACGAAACGTGGGTGCAAGACTGGAGGGCTGGGGAAACAAAGATGTTCTGTTGGCTAGTCAATCGAGGGGGAACAGGCTGAAGGGACTGCATGTGAGAGGAAAGTGTTTGAGC
The DNA here is from genome assembly GCA_023014485.1 of Bathynomus jamesi. Taxonomy (NCBI): domain Eukaryota; kingdom Metazoa; phylum Arthropoda; class Malacostraca; order Isopoda; family Cirolanidae; genus Bathynomus; species Bathynomus jamesi. The sequence continues at coordinate 317,092 of JAJOZX010003160.1, forward strand.
GAATTCCGTAGGATCACATGACTTATCCCCTGCAGTGAAGTAGCCACCTGGTAGCCGCAGTGTTGTTCCATAGACTAGTTCAGCCGCTGTAGTCTTCAGATCACTCTTAAATGCAGAGCGAATACCAAGCAACACGAGTGGAAGCTTATCCATCCAATGGGAGTCTTCGTGACACATAAGGGATGACTTCAGCTGGCGATGGAAGCGTTCGACGAGGCCGTTAGCTTGCGGATGATACGCACAGGTATGCGCATGTACTGTACCCAACAAGCTGGTAAACTTCTTCCAAAGCGAAGACTCAATTGGCGACCTTGGTCAGTGATGACTTTTGTCGGCAATCCAAATCTTGATACCCATCCATGAAGAAAGGCTCTTGCAACAGTGTCCGCTTGGATATCAGGAAGTGGGATGGCTTCAGGCCACCTGGAAAAGCGGTCGAGACAGGTGAGCAGATAACGTTGGCCTTGAATCACTGGAAGAGGGCCAACAATGTCTACATGAATTACCTCAAATCGCTGCTGGATGGGGGCGGAAATGCGTCAAAGGGGACCTGGTGTGCCTTTGGACTTTGGCACGCTGGCAGGCAAGGCACGTTTTGGTCCAATGTTTGACATCCTTCCGCATCGAGGGCCAAACAAAGCGAGAGGTAACCAGGTGTTGCGAAGCACGGATACCAGGATGGGAGGGCTTATGAAGATCCGTGAAGACTGCTTTTCTGTGACATGGAGGGACATAAGGGCGAATAGCAGCTGTTGATACGTCGCAATAGAGGGGCACAGACAATCCTGGCATACTCATTTTCTTGAGGGAAAGTGAGTGAGTGGAGTCGTCTCTGAGCAGGTCTTGTAGTTCCTATCCTTATCTTGATCCTGTGCAATAGCATTCCACAGTGTAGAGCTGAAGGTAACAGAAGTAATCTCTATTCTTGAAAGTGCATCCGCTGGAGTGTTCAAGACACCTTTGATGTGGCGGATATCTGTGGTAAATTGCGAGATATAATCGAGTTGCCTGATGACTCTGGGAGAGTGGTTACAGCTGTTTTTATTGAAGACAGTGACCAAAGGTTTTGTGTCGGTAAAACACAAAACTCTCGGCCTTCAAGGAAATGTTGAAAATGCTTCACGTTTAAGTAAATAGCAAGAAGTTCACGTCCGAAAGCACTATAACGCGTTTGTGGCTGGCTGCAGCTTTTTCGAGTAAAATGCGATGGGTGCTTGTTGACCGTTAATGGTTTGTTCCAACACTCCACCGATCGCAACATCTGATGCATCGACCGTCAGAGTTGTTAGGGGGGCATCACTGATAGGAAATGACAAAGACAATGCACTATTGATAGCATTTTTGGCATTGTCGAACGCCTGTAAACTATCGCTACATCCAAAAACCAATTTCGTTACCTTGCGTTTGTGTGTGATCATAGCGTGTAGAGGAGCAAAACACTGGCACAGTTTTTTATGAACTTGTGGTAATAATTTACCAAACCTAGAAACCGCCGTAACTCACGCTGATTACTTGGCATAGGGTAATTTTTTATCACTTCACACTTGTCCTGAAGGGGGGTAATTCCGTGCTGCGAAATCGTGTGACCAAGAAATTCCAAGGTTGGCTGTGCAAACACACACTTAGATGCATTAAGTAAACACCGTTTGTTCTAGCGTTGAAAAAGGAGTGAAAGATGTTCTTATGTTCCTCTTCCGTTGAGCTGGCCACAAGCAATCATCGATGTAGGCATAAACAAAGTCTATGCCTCTGGTGACCTCATCTATAAACTCTGAAGGTTTGCGCAGCATTTCCGTAGCCCGAACGGCATCTTCAAAAATTCGAATAACCCAAATGGTGTACAAACTGCAGTCTTGGAATATCCGAAGGCTCTACGGGAATGTGGTGGAAAGCCTTAACGAGATCTATTTTACTGAAGATAGATTTGCCCGTGGAGAAGAGAAGTAAAGTCTTGGACATTTGGTACCGGATATCGGTCCGGATGGTTGTCGATTCAAAAAACCGTAATCGCCACATGGTCTCCAGTCTCCTGACTTCTTCTGGACCAGGTTGGGGAGAGGACCAACTGCTTTTGGAAGGTCTTATTATCCCAAGATCCAGCATAAGCTGGAATTCCGATTTGGCAGCTTTCAGTTTGTCCGGGGCAAGACGTCTGGGTTTTGCAAACACAGGGGGACCTTTTTGTTGTAATGTGATGGGTAACGGTGTGCTTAATGGTATCACCCATCTGCATCGGTTGAAGAATTCCTGGATATCGCTGGAAAGGCACTGGTACATGGAATTAGGGGGAACGAGGAAAGTGCAGAGTTTGCGGCGTCCGGAAGGGCAACCTGTTTGGCAAGAACAGAAAGCAGAGTGTGGCCTGGTCGCATAAGCGTCGCTTGTCAATATCCACCAGGAGTTTGAAATGCTGGAGGAAGTCAGCGCCGATTATGGGATGCCGCACTTGAGCACAGATGAAAATCCCTTGAAGAATCGGTGAAGGCCCAAGTTTAGTTCACGCGACTGAGTACCGTACGTGGGTATGTCGTGAACCGTTAGCAGCGTATAGAGGCGGAGATTTCCGAGTGCGTATGACCAGATTTTTGAGGGAATACACTGACTGACGCTCCGGTATCGATCAAGAAATTGACACCAGAGTTCCTGTCCTTTATGAATAACAGGTTGGCAGTGCGAGTACTAGACGCCATTAGGACTCGCTGCTGGGGTTTTCCGACGAAAAATTGCAAGGGGAGATGCACTTCCTAGCCTTCTTTCCAAATTTCGAGTGGTAGAAGCAGATCTTCCCGGAACTCGAACGATGCCTCTTCGTAAATCTTGACCGAGAATGGCTTCTTTGCCGTTGATTTTGTAGCAGAGAACAAACGTGTTGAGTTGTTGACTTAACTCTTTCACTTTCAACTCCAGTTCCGATTGTGTGTTCACGTTGTTGACCGGAGCTGTGTCAATCTCTACTACTTTGTCGGCAGTTTCTGCTAGTTTATCAACTGGAGTAGCAGGATCCATAGTGGCCAAGACACGCTGAGCTGATGGAGGAAGTTTCTGCAAGAACAACTGTCTAAAGATGTCCTTATCGAAGGTTTGTGCGCGTTCGCCTAGAGCGCACTGCATAGCCCTCAGCATTTGAGTGGGCTTACGGTCTCCAAGTTCTTCTTTTGAGATTAACTGATGTAGTTTCTCACGCTCGGAGACAGTGGTGCGGCACAGGATGGCGGACTTCAGATCGTTGTATGGGTCCTCACTCGTGGAAGTAGATACGATGACGTCACGGACTTCAGAGATGATGCTCGCTGGTAGAGAGGACAAAACATGATCGTATTTCGTCCTGCTAGCGGTGATCCTTCCCAAGTTGAATTGTGATTCCACTTGGTGGAACCAAATAAATGGATCACCCGGCCAGAAGACGGGAGCTTTACGCTCAAGTGGGAGATGGCACCAGCGTCGTCAGGCATCTTCTCCTATGCTTGCTGACGTACAAGCAAGACGACAAGTTCCCAACGAAGGAGTGGAGGTTGAGACGAGCGCAGGCACAGAGCGCACGGGCAGGGTGAGGGGCAGAGGGCACGAGCGACATTACAGTCTGGTCCTAGTCGCTCGGGTGAAGGGGGTGATGGGCACGAACGACGTTACAGTCTGGTCCTAGTCGCTCGGGTGAAGGGGGTGGTGGGCACGAACGACGTTACAGTCTAGTCCTAGTCGTTCGGGTAGAAGGGGTAATCCAGCTCCGGGGTCATCAATTGTTGGTTTACGTCGTCGTCGTTGGCCTAGGCAAGCTACGGCTTGGGACCGTAGCGCATCTATCCGGTATAGGTTAACCTGGATGATGTAGCCATAAGCACTGCCGCTAGTTAAGTGCCAACCAGTGATTATCTCACTAGCCGTATTGAGTCCGTTAGGCGAAACTGCGACAGTACCAAAGGTGGAAAATATAACCATTGGTTTTCTATTTGTTTGTTTTTTTTCTGTTTAAGGTGCTTTCAACCCTGCTGGATTATTGACACCATTTTTTTTTTTTTTTTATTTATTTGTAAAATGGGCATGGTATTAGATTAAAATAAATATTTGAATATAAATAATTAACTGACAATTGTGATATATAATTAATTATGTTTACATACAATAAAATAATATAGTATACATAAAATTAGTATTAATGTGGTTCACAATTGAATTATAATGGGGTAACTAATTTAAAATGAATTTATAACTATTCCGAAATTCAAGACTGTAAAATTAACATTTATCTTGAAACTAAAATAAGAGTATTCACTACAATGGTATGCTCGGAATGAATGACAACGGCTTTACAATAACATAATTATGCGTCGACCCAACCCAACCCAAGGACATCCATAAGCAGACTTGTGTGTTAGTGAGTAAAGATATGCTGAAGGATGTATATGATACAAAAGTTGTTCGGGTGGGGGTAGTAAGTAAAGTTTATCAGACCATATACTGTATTGTATGAAGTTAAGTAGTTTGGAGTTTGGTATAGAAGGAAGAAAGAGTAGAAGGACACAGAATAAAAATTGAAATTGAATTTGAACGAGACGGCAACAGAGTGTAGAAGAAAAATATGGCAAGTCCTTGGAGAGAGAAATAATGAACAAATGGATGTATAAAATATATGGAAAGTTCAAAAGGAATGCTTAGTGAAGATAGTATCTAATATTTGTGTGTACGAAACAGACGCGTAGCCAAAGAGGGGGTCGTCGGGCGAGGGCCCCCTTGAGGTATAAAAAATTTATATTTATATAATATAATGTAATTATAACAATTATATATAATTATAAATTATTGAAAACATGGCTACGAAGCACAGTGAAGGAAGACAGATAAACTGGATTAGCTCTGATGAGTCTCAATAGAGATGAAATTGTCCTGGAAAATGTCGGAGAGATTCTGGACGGATTTGCGCAGAAAAAAGCAACGCGACTGAATATTCTGGTGTGAAATTTTGAAGTTTCGCACTAAGTTTTGTTTAGTTTAATAGAAATTTTACATCGGAACTTATTAATGATATCTGGATTTAATGTGATTAATGACTCAACTTCATTCAAATGAAAAGCGGTATTGCTGAATTTTTCAATCGCAATTTATTCATCTAGTCACCTGTCCCATGAGGCTACGTAATCAAGTTATGGATTTCTTTATTTAAACATTGAGCTTGCCTCGCGATGTTTTTCTTACACCCATACGTTTGTAGTGCGTGTGAGTGGGCGGGCATGTACGCATGTGTAGTTGCTTTGTTTTACATTCCCTTCCCAATAATTAGTCATTTACAGTTGAATTATGATGCCTTTCTGATGCAAGAAACGTCATAATGATTAGGCTTCCGACCCCGCCGGGGGAGCTTGCAGCAGTCCCCCAGGCTCCCTACCTGCAAGCCTCGCTACGCGCTCGGCACACACACACACACACACACACACATATATATATATATATATATATATATATATATATATATATATGTACGTATATATATGACCAGATCAGCTCCGCCCCCACTTTGGAGAATTCCTGGCTACGTACCTGGTACGAAATAGAGAGAAGAGAGAGGCGACTACATGGTGGAACGATGAGGTGAAGAGTGCAATGAAACAAAGTAAGTCTGGGAAGAAATATATACAAACTCAGCATGGCAGTGATGAAAAGAGGTATAATCAGTTGTACGTAGAATGAAAGAAGAATGTTAAGCTAGTGGTAAAAAAGAAGTAAAAAAAGTAGCTGAGACGCTTAAAAGGAGGATGAATGAGCAACATGTGGATAACAGAAAGTCATTCTTGAAAGAAGTGAGAAGGTGCAAAAGGCTAGTCTGGTGGAATAGCTGGTAATATGGAATACAAGAATGGCAGTTAGCGAAAGTTATTTTGGTGAGCTGATAGGCGAAACAGCGAACAGGGAGCAAATGTGAATGCAGTTGGTTATAGTGATGTAAGTAGACGAAGCTGAACGAGCAATATACAGGCAGAAATTCATGGGATATGTAATGAAATGACTAAATATAGAGGTAGAATGGTACTTGAATGGATGTGGAAGATATGTCAAAAAGGGTGGAAAAGTGGGTATATACATCGTGATTGAACGAAACATATGATTGTACCTCTGAAAAGAATTAAGGTAAAAAAAAAAAAAAAAAGCGAATATGAAATAGATGATGAAAAGTATCCACAAGAGTAAATGCAAGAAACTTGTTTTGGTTCATTCGTTTTTCTGTATCCACCCGAGGAGGATGCCAGTGGGCGTCGAAACTGTTGTGGAAATAAACTCTGTCTATTAGAGTGGATTTTTATTTTCATATCCACAAGAGTGTTGACAGATAAAGTGAAGATGATTATTTATAGATCCGTTTGTTGAATATAAACAAGGCATCTATCTGTATATCTATCTATCATGAAGGTCAGACGTTTGGAAAATTGTAAATTTCCGCCTTCAGTGGCTAGAAATAGAAAATAGACAGTAGTAAACTGAACTATAAACCAGGTCAGTTAGTATAAAAATAACACTAAATGAAGTTATAAAACAATTAAATTAATAACGTTAAGATAAAATAAAACTAAATTATACTTAAATTCAAAACTAATGTCTACTTTTTAATTAAAAAATCAGAATAAACACTATTTTCGTGTTACTGATGTATCAAAATGAGTGATTACTTATTATGTATTCTTTGTAGCTGAGTTGAGGATATGCAGTGCAGCTTTATAGTTTGGTTCAGTAATTAGAGTAACAGTAGCAATAAAAGTGTTACATAACGGAGCCATGAAAATGAGGGTGGAAAATACCCTCAGAATACGAGGCCCAAAGCTTTTTAAATCCCTGCCAAATGAAGTGAGGAACTCCCAGCACACCGACCTGAATAACTTCAAGAACCAGCTGGTAGTCCAGGCAATTTGTAGTTAGACCTGGGCAAAATTGCTTCAGAAGCTTTCTAAACTGTTTCCAGCTCAGGAACCATTGCCGAATAACATATCCAAAATCCGACAAAATTGGACCCCGGGAACACCCCCAAAAATGAAATTCAAAATGGCGGACTGGATGTTTCCTACGAAAAAAAAAAATATATAAGTTTAATTTACTCTTTTATTTATAGAGATACATTTGATGCTTTTTCTTTCAGTTGTAATGTTTTAAATAATTCAACAATATACAACACAACCAGTTATTACGCAAATATAATGTTATATAGCTTTTTACAGATTTTTATAATCAATAATACAACAATTATTTTTTTCCCAGTTTCAAGTTATGTTCATTACAGAAGAAGTGATACCTGGTCACAAACATACAGAAATTAATCCTCTTCATCACTATCATCGGATAGATTACCGGTACTTGGGTTGTTATCGCAACCACTGATTTGGCACTCGCCACAAGCGGCTGAACAGGGCATTCCATTACGCTTGCATCCACATCTTGAAGTAGCACATTTCGTCTTGCAGGAGCAGCGGATCATGTTGAGTAGATAATTTGGAGCTGGTGGCTTGTCGCAGGCTGTAGGGTAGTAGGAATTATTCTTTACATACCAACCCCACTGTTCTGCATCGATCTTCTCTTCTGTAGACTTCCAGATTAGTATTTGAAAGTATGTGCGAAAGCTGTGGTACTTTGTGGACGCATCGGTAGGTGGCAAACGTTCGGGTGTAACAAAAGATTTAGCTGTAGCTACCTTTTCAACTAACATTCGATGACGTAGTGCGTTAGTGGATTCAAGTGTTTTGCAGCCATACAACAGAAGCATTGCCTTTCTTCCAGCGGCTTCAATGTCAGAGTGTTGGCAACAATCAGAACAGAATGTATTTGCAACTGAACGGAGTTCAGCCACCTTCATCAGTGTGTCGAATGCTTTGGCTTTACCGATCGAAAAAATTCTGGATGTGCTATCACAGCCCGTGAAAGCATGCACAAACAGGAGATACTTGCAGATGTCATTGCCTAACAATGATTGAATGCTGAGAATATCATACACAGGATTAGGAGATGGTCCCCGTCTTATATCGCTGCGATAGTACAACTTGAAACCACTGTCCTTGGCATGGTACAGAAGGAGAATCAGCAAGTCGGTGTCTTCCCCTATTACTGTTGTAGTTGCATTTTCTGATGAGGAAACTGCTGCACGAACGATGTCCACATCAGCATCCCCATCTGCGTTGTGAACAGTACACCCGTGCTTCTTCAACATCTCACCTACGAGGGAAATAAATGCTTGCTTGTTGTTTTCATTAGCCAAGAAGTGTTCCTTCTGGCCAACAAACTTCATGCTTGGACTGAGATTCACATTTCTGCTTGTCTTGGTGCTGCGTCTTCTGTGGGTCATGTCCTTGATCGTAGGAGAGCTGCTGTAGCCATCAAAAACAATGATTGCTTTTCCATATGTTTTCAGAGTGAAATCGGCATATGAGTTGGCGATGCTGTCATATGTTTCATCTTGACGCCAGGAAACACGATGTAGTAGAGATCCACCATCCAATACGTACTGGTCTCTGCACTGAATTTCTTGAACTTCTTCCATGCGTAAAGTGTCAGTGTATTTGATTATTGCATGAGCTAGCTGAGACTTATCGGGTTTCCTCAAGATACTTCGTGATTCGAACAATGCAGGAGGATATGCACACAGTTCGTAACACATGACATCTTCAAGATTCATGTCTCCGCCAGTGGCAACAGTCATCATTCTCTGAAACAGTAGTGCAGGATCTACTTCTATATCTGAAGCATCAGTGATCACAACGGCAGAAGCAGATCCTAGTGTTTTCACTTTGTCAGATCTTTTGGCAGAATATGTAAAGGCTTGTTTCCCAATCATTTTTACGACAATGTTCGTACCGATTGAATGCAATTGATGAACGTTAACTCCAGGATCAGCAGTTAGCCCTGTTACAATGTTGCAGAGACCCGAGGTAGAATGGAATGGGGATAAGGATTCCAGACGTTCAAGTACTTTCTTCATGTCATTACTGTCCCTGATTTGTCTACTTCCCCTCATTTCCTTGTGCTGTTCACTACTTTCCAACAAAACTCTGGTGTATTCCTGCATTGCTAAGTTATAAGTGGAACACAGAGGCATAGAAAAGAGCCACGTTGTCCTTTGGATGTCTGTAAATCCACTTCCGCGTGTCAGTCCGCCTCTGCTTTTCAGGGAACGCATTAGTACTTGTTCTATCACCAGGTCTGTGCCGAGTCCGGCCCATAATCTGTCGCTTCTTCTTACCACAAACTTACCTTCTGGAACATTTTGTTAACGGCTGGATTTTCAGAAGGCAAACTTAACATTTTCTGCAGGTACAGGTATATCGATTTCAGGTAATTGTGATGTCCGGCTGCTGCAATTATGGGGATGGTCTCCAGCATAGCTTGCAAGTGCAAATCCCACGAGCCGGTTCTGTCTGCTGTTATCAAGGAACGTGCAATGTTGATCATTCGCTGATATTCCAACCAGAGTTGACTTGTTTGCGAAGTAGATTGTAGGTCAGTTTTCTTCGCATCCAAAGTGGTAGCAATCTGAGACAATGCATTCGAAGATTCCACATCCTCAACTGATTGTTTGGCGGTCATAACATCGTCGAGCAGGTCACAAGCTTCCTTATGGAGGTCATGAGGAGTTCCATCTTCATTACGAGGGAAAACGTCTGCGAGTAGTAAGGTACTAAGAGCTGCATCTACTATCATATGACCACGTATCGCTCTTGAAACAGCTTTTCCAGACATCATGTGTTGCACGGCATTTGGTCCGTATATTTCTTGAAGTACTTCAGACAATCAATCCTGAACCATTCATAAGAGTACCGACTGCTCCCAAAAGATTCATCAGAGTGTGAAATGATCCCAGCATTAAAACAATGTCCTGCAGGTCTCTCTGTTCATTGATGATTTGGGAAGCTTTCCAGAACAAAGGCTGATCAAAGGTAATAATGCATGGGACTTTTTGATCGCGTGCTATCTTGCTCAAATATAGTAATGTCGAAAATATGCAGGTCATGTCAGTTGGCGACATATCTATGATGGGAAGGAACGTGATCGACGCCACACCTGGATGTGAGACACTTGATCCACCGTGAATTGCCTGCATTGTTCCGGACCAACTTGGACCTGATCTTTCTGCTGAAGATATCTGCCAGAGAAGACTAAGTCGACTTATGGTGGCAGTGGGTACTGGAAGTTCGCGGAATGAGATGTCCCTCAACATGCTTCTCGCGTGTCTATATTCCCTAATGTCAACGGTTGCAATCTTCTTAATGTCATTGTCACCAACATTACGCCTGTGAATAGAAGGGTGGATCTTGATCTTCGGAGTTATTGCGGCAATCATACCCATTCCATGAAAGGTATTCTTCCCATCCAAAGTGCAGACATCATGATCGACGTTATCTGCTGCTAGAAGGACTGCAGTGTTTTCATCAACAGTAAAAGAGCCAGACCCATTGCCAGCGCCGCGTTTCTTTCGAATCTTGTTACTTCTGCATACGACGAACAGTAACCAGCTGATGGAGAACGTCAATAAGGTACCTTGACCTAAAGTTGTGGTGTAGCTGAACCGACAAACCGATCTGTAGTGGACATAGTAATCCTCTAGGACGGGTTGCTTGCATAATGCTCTGCCCAATTGCACCTATTTTTCTTGAAGCATCCTGTCCCGCAAATGCTTTTGATAATAGCAATTTCAGACTGTGGGAATGTATCAAGAGCACTTTCTGCAGTGATGTCATTTGGAGATGGATACCATCTTTTCTAGGCGAGTCGACAGACTTGATATCACTTCTGATTATTTTTGCAGGCAGCTTCTACTAGGTAAATCTTCTGTAGCTCTATATCTATATCACATTCTTTCGACTTTTTGTGATAATCTACAAGAATTTCATTAGCTGTCTCTCGTAGTGTTACTACATCTGCCTTCCCACTTTCACCTGATACTATGATCTTGTCTCCGTAAGTTCTAAAAGCTTTCTCTTCATGTGCCTGCGTTCGTAGACAGAGCTCTGACTTCCTTGAAGATATTCCTCCATTTTGGAAATTAGGTCTCAATCAACAGTTGTTTCATCATCATTCTCTTCCAGGTAAGCACAGGTCTGAAGGAATGCTTGGTGTTGCTCTTCATTAGTTGGTCTCCCTTTCTTCGAATCATGATCGTCGGAGGAGTATGCGCGAGGAATGTTTTTTCCACTTCGAAAATTTACGCTGCAGGTGTGATGGTAGACACAATCTGCAGCAGGAAGATCACGAAGATAATACTCCAGACGGCCTTTTACATTAAACGACCATTCATCGCAGCGGCTTTCACAGCACCTTTTTATGGTTTCGGAGAACTCTGTAGTTCTTATTTTGACATGCTCTGATTTTGGTTTGTGTTTGGAAAAAAAGTCCACAAAGGTATCACAAAACAAACAGTGAGTAGCACTGGAAAATGCGTATTCATGAAAACGAGCACTTTTCCTTGGTATTGCTTCGGCTGCGGTCTGTCGCTTCTTTATTTCAATGGTCTTTTTATCCGTAAACCTTTTCCTACATACAACGTGAACACTTATTCCAGCTGTTGCAACAACATCGCTTCCACGGCTGCGGCTGGATGCATTTATACCATCTGCTCCTTTTTGCGAGATGTGAACCACTTCCTGTCCGCTGTCCAATTTCTCCTTACAAATCACGCACAATTCTTTAGGGGTCTGCATTCTTGAAGGCGGACGCACACCGAGTCAGCCGTACACCGAGTCAGTCTGAAACAGAAAACACAAATTAATAAACTGTGTTGCAGTATTTAAAAGGAGTACATAATAACAGTTTTAAAGAAAATGACAAGCACAAATACGCAGATTTGATAGTGGGTAGTAGGAATTAAAGAGTTGTATATAATATAAGTTTATAAAGATGTAGCAATGTCCATTCTCACATACACTCCATACAGTATATTTTATTTACATTACGTGACGTCATAGTTTAATACTAGCCGCCTAATACAATTTTTAGTGTCATATAGGTTAATTTAGAAACGAAAATGTGTTTTAAAACATTTTACTGATCAAGAAAAACGTCATAACTCTCTCTACAAAGCGAAATTAAAATTTATTGTATTTCGTAGGAAACTGCCAGTCCGCCATTTTGAATTTCATTTTTGGGGGTGTTCCCGGGGTCCAATTTTGTCGGATTTTGGATATGTTATTCTGCAATGGTTCCTGAGCTGGAAACAGTTTAGAAAGCTTCTGAAGCAATTTTGCCCAGGTTGAAGCTATTTTTGCTCTAGATTGCCTGGACTATGGACATATTCCTGTGCAAAGTCCCTGACCAGCCATGCGTGGCTGGCTACGAGGGCAGGAAGAGATAGGAAAGCAATTCCTTCCTTCACCAAACCCTGCAAATAAGGCGGGATGCTGCAGAGGGGTCGACCGCAGGTCGATCCTGAACCGTTGTTCAAAACCCTCATAAAGTAACATAAAGTAAAGTAACTGTGAGATATTATTTAATGATATTCAAGCCCTTCTTATTGCATTTAATATCGTTACTAAATATTTGCAAATCTCGCAAACTAAAATCGTAATGATGCTTTGATATAAACTTCCAATCACGAGTAACATAAATATTTCCATCATTACAAAGTGAGAGATTTTGTACCATGCAAACGGAAAATTTCCGTTCGTACGACCGATATTGTAGAATAAAGGATTTTTAATCGTGATGATAGAAATTCCAGTTTCAGTGTATTCTTCCTTTGTCTTTTTATTGTTTCGTAAAAGTCTGATGAAAATTTGATGAAGGTGTGATGAAACTTCGGGAAAAAAAATTATCAAACAAGAGAGCCCAAAAAGTTTGGAGTACACAAAGCTTACGCCTAGGTCTCGTCTAATTTATTTAGGAATAGCTTTATAAACTGAGGAATAACCATGATGCATGGGGCTGTTAACTTCTTTCTTAACAGTAAAGGTCATGTGACGAAGGGGACCTACAGCTTTATGTGGGATCTGAACCATCTAACGGTCCCTACATCATCTGAACGCAGAGGACGGTCACCCAACTCACCCACCTAACTATTGAACAAACCCAACGTCATTTAAATTCGCTGATCTACGGAAAGCATCGTTGCAACGTGGTTATAACGTTGCCTGATACACTGAGGAATAAGTCTAACGGTAAACAGTGCATGTTGGGCTTATTATTCGATTAACCGACTCGAGTAACTTGTTTTGAGTCGAATTCAGATTCAATTGTTTTTATTACTTAAAAATTAATAAATAAACAAATATGAAATTCTTTTTAACCTAGATTAGCGTTAAACTTATCTTTCAAGGGCTTATCTAAAAATATTCCCCCAAATAATATTTTGCCTGTTACTATGGTCTGCGGGACTTCTTCATTTGATAATACTGTTCTATTCGTACACTTGTACATCTGTCCCCATTTCTGGCGCTCTGAGTGATTTAAATTTTAAAAACTATTTTTATTTACCATGAAGTGTTTACTAAATGATTCATGTTCATAGTTACCGTTCGAACTATGGACGGGCCAACTCTGATGTCGTATGACTGGCCACCAATCACTGACGTCACATCAATCGAGTCTTTCTAGAGCAGGGGTTCCCAACCTCGTATAAATTACCTCATTGAGGTAATTTATCTTTAGTAGGGTAATGGAAAGCCTTTTCATGAGGTATGTTGGACGCGAAATCAATTGTTTGCCTTAGATTTAGAAGCAAAAGAGGAATTCAATTCTTTGCGAATGAGTCCAAGGAACACTCGTATGTTTGTCTTTTATTATGCACCTAGATACTGTTTGCTCACTATGTAATATAAAATAATAATAGCTGTATGTGTGTCATTTACTATACACCCAGATACTGTTTGTTCACTTTGTAACATAAAATTATAAGCTAATAAAATCTGGAGTAATGCGGGGCATGGAAAGTTTGGTTCTTGGGTAATGGAGGGCATAAAAAGTTTGCTTCTGGGCAATGAAAGTGAAAAAGTTGGGAACCACTGTTCTCGATGTTTCAACTCGAGAGCTGCTGAGAGTGCTATAGAAAATTCTGGAACAACCGAACTGTTATATAAATAGTATCGCCGACACTATCTGAGTTAGTTGATCATCAGTGAGTTGTTCCCTTTATCTGCCGGCTAGTAGCTAGGACACAGGCATGGCATCAATTTCGTTTGATGTGTTGCACTCGTCAGTGAAGAAAAATGATAAAAGAAAACTTGTATACAGTGTGAATTAGGGAAAAAGTTACGACTGAATGGAGTTACCCCAAGGTAAAGACTGGACATTCTGTAAGAGCTGTAATTCATCATTATCCGTGGAGTCTAGTAGAGTATATGATATGCAGTGACGCACGAATAGGACGAGTCTCGTGAAAAGAATGACAGAATTGCAAAAACTACTGTAGCTGTGTCAGCACACTTCACTTTTTCAGATTGACCGGATTCAGTGGGCGATTAAGTGAGATAGTGATATGAACCTGTCTCTTCATACTTCGGTACCTACTGCACTTAATATTGACAATAATGAGGTGGATACTCCTCATTATGTATGGATAACACAATATTAGTGTACTATATTAGTATGTCATGATGTTCAAACTCAAAACAGTTGATTCTTTGGTAATGGCTTGCTGTGACTACCTTTTTTTTCAGTTAGTACTAAAACATTGTAACCAGTGGCGGATAGCCCTATAGGCTGCACAGGCTGAAGCCTAAGGCCCAGATGTCTTAGGGGCCCGCCAAAAATATGTGTATAAGTAAAAAAAAACAATCAAACAAAAGTATTTATTTCGGAAAATGAGATACATAAAAATTGAAATACATATATAATAATAGAAATATTTAAAATTGTAATTTGCGACATTTTTTGCCTGCGAATTCATTAATAATATCCTGACAGTCAATTTTATGCAAATGCTCCCACTCGATGTGCATCAATGACAAGTAGTTCAACCTTTCGTCTTTCATTGTTGACCTTAGGTAGTTCTTGTTTTGTGCGCTATTATGCATTACTCCCTCAATGAAAATTAAATTTTTATAGTATATGAATAAAAGGGCCCGATCATACATACTAAGCCTAAGGCCCAGAAAATGTTAATCCGCCCCTGATTGTAACGTTTTCAACTTCACGTTATGGCAACTGAATTAGCGAAGGTATACCGCGACGAGAAACCATCAGATGTCTTATGACAGCACGGACTGTGGCGTGAAGCTGGAAAAACATGTCGGTAATTCTTCCATCATGAAGAAGGTGGATGGGTTGGACAAAGGCGGAGACCGCCACAACAGCAGTTTTTCCATCAAGAAATGGAACGTTTAGTAAACGTTATAAATGTTTTATTGATGTTTTATAGACGTTAATGTTGTTTACTAAATGTCCCATTTCTTGCTAGGTTAGGACCTAGATCTTCGGAGTCATCAAAAAAAACATTTTACAGTGTTTCAACAGCTGCTTCTAACAGGCAGAATCAAAAATGTTTCTTTCTTGTAAAGTATTTTCTGCTGAATGTGGGGTAAAGAAAACATTGGTACATTTTTGGGGGCAAAGTGATGACTCTGCAGCGTTTGTCGCTGGTGTTGGGGAGGAAAACAGTATCTTTTGTTCAACTACATGATATTTTAACAGCTTTTCTCCTGTAGTTAGAAATAAGAGAAGGGAATGTTTTTCGGTTTTCATACTGGACAGCACCTGAAGAAAGTGCCCTACATACAATCAAAAGCCTTGACTGAAAGCTTTCAAAAGTTTTTGAGAAAAGCACGAATACAGTATTATAGGGTGTGTCAATTAGGGAGGTGAAAATTAATTTTTGCCAATTCCTTCACTGAGGGGTTTTAAAAATATGTTTTTGGATGTGAAGAATTCAAATCTGCTATTATTTTTGTGATTGCTCAACACTTAGCTTGGTAAATCTACGTTTGATTAAAAAGCACAAATTGCTCTCGGAAAACAACATTTATTAATTTTAGCTTCTCAAAATGTCAGGTAATGCTATAAAAATTTTAGTTTCTCTGCATAAAACATATCCTAGTAATCATAAAACATATCCTTGTAATCATAAAACAACATTAGAAAGTAATGACATCAATAAAAAAAAATATTTAAACAAATTTCATCAAGTCTTGCTTTGATTCGTTCTTGGACATCAGCCGCCGACTTGCTTCTTGGCCTCTGATATAGCCCTCACGTTTCTCATGTGTATACACCCTGCCTGCTGCCTCTGTGACTTGTTTCACACACCTCTCTATTGACTGAGCATGACAGGGCCACTGTGGAACTTGAATAGGCTTGTCAAAGAACTTCTTTACTTCCGCTGTAGTCAGTTTACATGTCAAAGGAGGTTCAAATACCCCGTCAGACCAGTCTGTCAGCTCCAACACGGAAGAAGCACTAGGGTTGATGGAAGGTGTCTTCCTGGGACGTACAGAAAGATCTCCAAGTGTGTCATCATCTCCACCCCTCATGTCAACAATCTTTTGGACACCAGCTCTCCTCTCCTCACTGTCATCTGAGCACAAGAGTGTCTGGATTATCATTTCGCTGAATGCATACCATGCTGAGCGCTTGATGGTTGGCAAAACAGCATCCACTACAGCCTTCTTTTGCAGCCTAACTAGCCGCAGCTGAAACAAGATGTGGCGTGGGCCTTCCACCCAAGAGTGTTTTACTTTGATGTTGAACCAACAGGGGTAGTACACACCAACAATGTATTCCACTATCAGTCTTAAGTTGTTGAGGGTTTTGCCTTTAAGGCCATGTTTTGAAACCCATATGCGACAAAGCCTGTTTGCTGTTGTCAACCACCTTGAATGGCTCACTGGACCAATTTCAAGAAGGGCCAGATCTGTGGGAAGTTCTCCTGTCCTTATGGCCTGTGTGATCCTATACCCGTACGTTTGATCAGTAGAGAGATCCTTTACGACATTGTCACTCAGTGAAGTAAGAGGCTCTCCAATTGAGAGTTTGGTGAATGAAGGATCAATTTCAAGTTCGGTTGCAGTGTCTAGCATCTTGCCAATGTTACCTGTCCACTTGTTGTTAGACAAGGTCTTCCCATCCAGTGCTGTGATCAAGTGTCGTAGGGGTAACTCGTTAGTGTGGAGGGCACAAACCAACCAGATCAGCTTACGGCAAAGCTTGACCTCTACCCAATGCATGGAACCACCCTCCCAGCCAGTGTTAACATTTGTAGAATCACCTCCAATGGCCTGCAGGCTTTTATCAATGCCCTTCTTCTTCATGAAATCTACAAGATTATCAGCAATAACTTCAGCAGGTTTTTTTCTCGTTGAGCCTTTCTCAGGAGTGAAGTGGTAGAGATATCTTCCACCTGGCTCACTGCACACAGAATAATGCTCTTCTTTGATGATGCTGGGGAACTGACGATCTGAATTGTCTGCTTTCAGCATAACTTTAGTTGTATCTTGACGGCCGTCAAAGAAGATGCAGTCAATTTCACCCTTCTTACAAAGATCATCAAATTCCTGATCCAGGGATCTCATAACTTTTTCTTGGGCCCTCTTGACTTTATTGTGATCAACTACAAGTCTCTTGTCTTCTTCAGTGATCAAGCCAGCATCCATAAAGGCAGCAGTGGTGATGGCAGCTGTGGCACGCAGGCCAACACCATATCTGATGCTATGCATAGCAACATTAGGTATTTCTAATGTGTTGTACTCTGGCTTTTTATTGGAAGTTGAAGACGTGCTTGGTATTTCTAATGTCACTTCATAACTTCCATCCTTTCCATCTTGAGCATCAGCTATTTGTTCTTCATTTTCATCATCAGAGAAAATTATTTCATTTGATGGCATTGAAACATCCTGCTTACTTGTCTGCTTATATTCAGCAAGCCTTCTTCTTTCGTCTTCTTGCCGCTTCTGCTTTTTGACTTGTCTGTTGTGCTCAGGTTGATCTGGCAAGCCAATCTGATGTGGTCCAATAGAACCAGACTTGTCTCTCTGACCTTTAATGAAAGCAAGTTCCTTCACAGGGATCTTCATCTCCCTAGGGCATGTACAGTTAATGTGAGTTTCGTTTTTGCAACCAGCATCTGCAAGGCAGCCAAATTCAGAGCAGAGAACAATTTTACACTTGCAACTGAGGATGCAAAAAGCTTGTCAAGTTTTGCAATGAAAGCCTCTTTGACATGTAGCTTTCCTCTCCCAAGAGATATGTTTTTGGCCTGCTCCCAGCTCTCTTGGATCTTGTTTAAGATTGTGACGCGTGAATTTACAACGGGGGCTACAAAAGAACTGTTTGCTCGTTCCCACTTTTCAAGCACTTTAGGGTAAATGTCCTTTGCAAGACTGGCTGCTGGGTAGTTTCTCACATCCTCACCACTTTGTTCTCTTAGCAGTAGCCCATATTTCAGAACGTCTCGCAGAGTTGGGAGTTCAGAGGGCAACAACTCTCTACAGTTCCAATTAGGTTGCTCATATGTGTGAATGTCCCCAGTCTTGTCCTCCTTTTAGAAGCCATTGTAGGTCAATTCCCACTGGTTAGGATGGTAGCACTGACGGACAAGTAATCTTCAGCACACTGATGAATATGTTTCAACCTGTGAAATAAGCAAAAACAGCAGTGCATTATATATACAGCATATATAATTATTAATATAATAATTATTATATAATTCCACAAAAAAGTAAAAAAAGTCACTATTTTTATGTAGCTTCTTACCAAGCAAAACTAAATTATATTAAATTAACAAAAATATCTTTAGAATTCCTAAGTCATGCTGCAACTTTTTAGCACCCCTCATATTTGGAATTTGAAAGTTGAAAAATTCGACACACCCTAATACTGTAACCTCTCACTAATTCGACAACCGCTAATTCGAATTTCGCTTTAATTCGACTAAGTTTTAGTCGAATTAATATTTTTGAGAATTTGAATTATATGAAAACATTTCGTAAAATGTACGAAAGATACAGTGTATTAGTTGAACCTGCCAGCAAATGCAAGAGGAAACTCGTGAGCAGCATAAGGTAGGTGCGGGTTGTCTATTGTTTTTGGTCCATTATATTTTACAGAATTTATTCTGAATTTAGTTTCTTTTTTGATTTATGATTTCTGTATTAATACATTACATACGTGTATTTAGATAAAGTACTCTTCTGTATGCATAAAAAAATATCGAAATATCGAGTTCTAGTGTGAATTAATATCAGAGACAGGTCGAAAGGGGGGGAATGGGTTCGTATAAAGTTCGAATTACCATCAGAGACAAGTCGAATTGGGTTTAAAATTTCAAATTCGTAGTAATTCGTACTTCCTCAGTATTTCGACAAGGGTAGTGCCCCAAATCTGTCGAATTAGCGAGGATATTGCACAAGTCATAGGGAAACTAAAAACACACTCAGCGGCAGGACCGGATAAATGGAATGCCACACTGATCAAAAACTGCAAGAATGCAATCGCTGAGCCCCTATACTGGATATGGAGACGATCATTAAACACGGGAGAAATACCGGGCATCCTGAAGAGCGCGAACATCGTCCCAATATATAAAGGAGGAGATCGATCCGAGGCCAAAAACTATAGGCCAGTGTCGCTTACATCTCATCTCACCAAAATATTTGAAAGAATTGTTAGACAGAAAATCTATGACTTTTTGGAAACTCAGAAAAAATTCAATGATAACCAACACGGGTTTCGGTCAGGCAGATCATGCCTGTCACAACTAATGGAACACTACAACAACATTATTGATTCACTTGAAAGTAATGAAAACTATGATGTACTATACACAGACTTTGCTAAAGCGTTCGACAAGTGTGACCATGGAATCATAATACATAAACTGATACATATATGGGAATAACAGGAAAAGTAGGGAAATGGATATATAATTTCCTTAGTGAGCGGAGGCAAGTCGTTACAGTACAAGGAGTATCTTCATCAGAATCAGAGGTCCTCAGCTCAGTACCACAAGGAACGGTATTAGCTCCACTACTCTTCATAATCATGCTAACTGACATAGATGAGGACGTTACCAGAGACAGCACAGTAACATCCTTTGCAGATGACACAAAGATCAGTAGAAAAATACGAAAACCAGAAGACATAGGATCTCTACAAACCGACATAAACAAAATTTACAAGTGGACGGAAGACAACAATATGAAGTTTAACACCGAGAAATTTCAGCTATTACGGTACGGAAAAAGAGAAGACCTAAAGTCCATGGAATATTATACCCCAAATGGACAGGAAGTCCAGAGAAATTCCAGAGCAAAAGATTTAGGGTTGTAATGACAGATGATGCGAAATTTGAAACACAAAATAAGATAGCAGTAAACAGAGCAAAGAGAATAACGGGTCTGATATTGAGAACTTTTAAACGAAGGGATAGGAATGTAATGATCCCCCTACTGAAAACCCTGATAATACCCAAACTGGAATACTGCTCGGTCCTAACATCCCCATATAAAAAAGAAGACATTAGACAGCTGGAGGGGATTCAAAGAAGTTTCACAGCCAAGATCAATGGGTGCAAAGAACTAAATTACTGGGAAAGGTTACGAGAACTAAACCTATATTCACTGGAAAGGAGAAGAGAGAGATACACCATTATTTACACTCGGAAAATAATGGAGAAACTAGTCCCTAATCTTACTCTGAATCCCATAACTCCCCAAACAACGGTGGAAGGTAGAAACGGTAGACTGTGTCGTATTCCCAAATTGAAGGCGAGACAGGGAACATCCTTAACCCTGAAAGAAAATAGTTTTGTAGTGAGAGGACCAAAACTATTTAATCAGCTGCCCAAAGACCTAAGAAACACGAAGGGAGTTGCAGTGGAAATCTTCAAAAGAAGACTTGACGCCTGGCTCAGAACAATCCCCGATGAGCCGGGCGTACCTGGATATGTGAGGTGGAGAGCGCAAGAATCCAACTCACTACTTCACCAGGCCAACTCGAGAGGAGGGGCGACACGCTTGACCTTCGCGAAATGAGAAATCATCACGTGGAACCTTTGTAAGGTTGTAAGGTAAGGTAAGGTATATATATATGAACAAAATTATGAATTTTAGATATCTTTGCTCTCTTTACAAAGTTATCTCTGAAGAATATTGAATGTTAGTGCTTGTCACTGTTGTAGAGAAATTACATGTACATAACACAATTATTGAAGTTGACAGTTTGCATGATGAAATAACAGCTGTAGGAAACGTTGTTTCAAAACTCTTTGGCACTCCATTGGAAATGGGTAATCTATTTTCAAAAATGTCAATTTTCATTACCTAACTTGAAAAGTCTGCCTTTTGTTTTGTTCTTAGCATCCCTGAGTTAAATGTTAAGTAGTAAGTTTTCTTACTGATGACGACACTTCGGAAAGACCTATTCATGAGTTAATGAAAGGTGAACTAATGGTATCATAATTTCAAAGTGTCATGTTACGAGTTTTTATACTGCGTTTGGTGATAAAAGTATGTTAAAGGCACCGAGAAATAGAAAAAGGCTCTATATGAACAAAATCGAATTTCACAATGTCGAGGTCCGACCTTATGTAAGTATATGGATTGCAGACTTCAAACTAACTTAAGATTTTCAATGAAAATGAATGACCTAACTAACCTAGCGTAATCTAGTCAGGCATAATGTAACCTAACCTAACCTACTAACCCAACTTAACCTAACCTGACCTAATTTAAACTAACATTTTAGTATCAACATCATGTATGTCACCATTGTACAGATTAACTTTGTTCTGCTACCCGAGAAAAAGTATAATTTTAAACAGTGATCAGTAAAATATTAATTATTAGCCTATTTATTCCGTATGTTAGATAAAAAAAAGAGGAATAAATGAACTGTTCTGTTTTATTCATATTACCATTATGTCCTTTTACGTACCTCCTCTCAGCGCAGAATGTCCCCCCATTTTAGTGGGAAACAGTTGACAACCCTAATGACAAATAATGTTAACATACTCGATGGCAAACAATTTGATACTACGAATATGGACATCATCGCCAATTTACACTTGAACCCCATCCTGTCACCACTGCTTCACATTCACTTAACTGTTTAACTCTTCCTCATCCTCCTTTAAATTTCCACGTGTTTCCTTCTTCATCTTCATTTCTCACATCTCTCCATTACGTTTCTTTTCTGCCCAGGTTTGGATACGCAGTCAAAAATCTCATTCATAAAATTGTTTTATTTTTGTTTTATCATTGCTTGAAACATTAAATATTTAAAAAAAATGTAATTAAAAATCTTTAAAAGAGAAAGAGTCGTTCCTTCCGTCTTCTTCCTTCATCCAAATCGGGAACCATTAATCGCAGCTGTCATAGTTTCGTTTTGTTCTCATGCAGCTTTCTTTAAAAAGGAGGACGGAAAAATCCTTTATATAACCCTCAATTAAACACAGAACTATATCTGCTGCTACACACACACACACACACACACACACACACACACACACACACACACACACACACACACGAATTTTTTTTTTTCTCTATGCTTCTTACCCGTATGGTTTCATTTATCACAGTTCTTTCCTTTTCATATGCTACCTATTCTGCTCCAACACTACACAGTTTCTCCTTCCCCTATTTTGTCTGAATGTATGTTCCACGATTCACCTTCAACGCCACTGGCGTTTTCCATAATGAAACACACACACACACACACACACACACACCACACACACACTCTCTCTCTCTCTCTCTCTCTCTCTCTCTCTCTCTCTCTCTCTCTCTCTCTCATGGCGGGAGACCCAAGTTGAAACTAGGCGACATTTAAAGAGTTGGCAGACACATACACAGGACAGACATCCAATCACAGAAAACACATTCACACACCTACATGCCTTGTTAATATGTCTAAGAATAGAATAGAAAAGTATTTGTAGAAACACAATTTCATAAAAACAAAACCTTAAAAAAAAAGGCATGGCATGGATTAGGTGAGGTAGTTGCATTTCCTCCGCCACAATTTTTTTCTTTTGGTTGGCTGATGCACGTGACGGGTGAGGGTATGGTGTGAAAAATCTGATTTCTGTTCTTAATTCTTGTTTCCATACGTTCGAGGTTTTGGTGATGATACCAAGTGTTCATATGCGATCGCACAGGTATATTATTGGTTAGTTTATACAGCGGTTCTATTTAGTGTATGATCTATGTGTGTACAGCGTAATTGTGGAGCTAGCTTACATATTCTCTCTCTTTCCTGTAAAATTTCCTTGGCTACTTTTCAACTTTTTTCCGTACCCGTCTCTGGCGGGGTGAGGGAGCGGAGGGTGTGAAGAGAGCCTCATGCTTTTCTATTCAGTTTTCTATGCTGCCAGAATAGTTAAAAATGAACAGTTTAATAACAGAAACCTCCCCGAGTGGACCGAAAGGTCTTTGAGTCTCCCTCTTTTCCCTGTAACACTCTGTGTGTGTGTGTGTGTGTGTGTGTGTGCGCGCGCGCCATACAGATGGTTATGAGCCATTTTATTCGTTTCATTTTTACACTCTCCTTTCTTAAATGCTTTCCCCACCTCTACCCAACCCCTTTTCTCCCGTGTCATCCATCTTCTTTTAGTGTATTTAGAATTCTGGAGGCTCCGAAATAAATAATCTCGCCATAATTTACTCGCACAACTCACCTTAAAGAGAGATTAAGAATAGCTTGGAGGAATAGTTAAAGCACGGTCAGAGATGATAAGAGAGAGAGAGAGAGAAAAAAAAACCTTAATTTGAGTTCATGATTAATTTAGAAGTTTGAACACGCAACTATTTTTACCTTGGTGTAAAATTAAATAAATTCGCTTGCTCAGGAGGAAACCTCACCACGTGACTGGAAGTTAAGGAGAAAGTTTAAAGAAAGTGAGAGAGAGGGATGAACATGAGCATCGATAGAAAAAGTGAAGAGAGTTGGGGAGGTGGGGACAAACTGAGGAAGAAAACATAACTAAGTTGTGATGAGGCGTTTAATTGGGCCTAACAAAATTGCTCGTAAACATCTAGACAAATTTAACTCATTGTATATCTAAATATTTTTGTTTTCTTTATAAAATATGAGTATTTAAAAATGTAACTCCTTCAGGTTCAACTTTAAATTATAATTTTGGCTGAGTTACATCTCATTTCAGAGTTCAGAACTAAGCAGAGAGGATTACGTTGGAACCTAGACATTCTGAAAGAATTTCATCACAAGAATTTTTGGTGCTCGTTAAGTGTGCGGTCTACCTAGCTTTTAGTTAGCCTTATAAGGCTAACTAATGAAACTATCACGACTTAACCTAACCAATCGTCAAGGGCGTACAGTTGACCTAACGATTGGTTAGGTTAAGTCGTGATAGTTTCATTAGTTAGCCTTATAAGGCTAACTAAAAGCTAGGTAGACCGCACACTTAACCAGCAGCGAATTTTTAGCTTCATAATGGAACAGAACTCGGATCACCTGAAGATCAGTGGCCCCCAGCCTCAATTACCAAATAATATCTTCGTTAAAACTAACGAAAATATCACGACTTAACCTAACCAATCGTCAAGGGCGTACAGTTGACCTAACCGGGCATTCAATTTAATTTATTATTATATTTGGTAGTGTGAAGCAAAAAACAAGAATACATGGGGCCCTGATCTCAGGTGATCCCAGAATTCTCCTGAAACGTACGCTAGGATTTATGACAAGCACTGTACAGTACTGTTTTTTTAGTCTGGTTACCTGACTTAGACTATAATTATTAAAGTGTTTTAGATCATATTTATCTTACGCTAATTTACCAAATTACTATACTTAGTGTAAGGCCCAAGAGCTCATATAAATTTCTATTAATGTATAATAACACTAACGACAAAATAGAACCTTTTTTTTCCTCTTTCGAATAAATGTGTGATTCCAGTGTCCGTTTTTACGCTGATTACCAATTTGAAAAACAGAAGTTTTCTATCACCCACCAATTTCGAAGGATCTGCAAATGAAAATTGACAAATTTTCTTACTTTTTTGATATATTTAATCGTACGAGAAAAAGAGTACCTTACTTAAAATGTTTTTGCAGCTTATTTTGCTTATAACTAGTACTAGGGGGTTCTCTTAAGTGTCTAGCAGTAGTTGGTCAACATACTGGGGCTATATCTTCCTCGGTACCGCTTTTCCATGGTTGATATATCCTGATGAAATTTTGTACCATGCTCATCGCTGATAGCGCCCAGGTTTGATGGGAAGAAGTCCAAGTGAGAGTGCAGGAATGCATTTTCAAAGACATGTTACACCCATGGCTTGGTAAGCACTAAGCATCAGGGAAACAATTTTCTGATTTGACGCTACCAAGGAAATTCGGAGTCACTTCTTTAAGTGTTTTCCATGTTGTTCTTTCAACTTCATTCAAAGATTCATCAAATGCAGTCTCTTCATCATTTCTCTGATCTGTGGTCCCACAAAAATGTCTTCTTTGATTTTCGCTTCGCTGATTCTAGGGAACTTCTGTTTTAGATATAGAAATCCAAGTCCATCTTTATTCGTGGCTTTTACAAAATTTTTCATCAGACCAAGTTTGATATGGAGAGGTGGTAGTAAGAAAACTTTTGTTGGATCTACTAGGGGTTGATGGGCAACATTTTTCCGTCCTGGGACCAGATTTTGTCGAAGTGGCCACTCTTTATGTGCATAATGACTCCCCCTTAGCTCGGCTGTCCCACTTGCAGAGGAAACAAGAGAATTTTGTGTATCCTAACTGTAAGCCGAGAAGTGCAATCACTTTCAGATCACCACAGATATGCCAGGAGTGTTTATCATAGTCAATATGTTTTAAAAGTAACTGCATCTCGTCATATGATTCCTTCATATAAACTTTATGTGCAATCGGAACCGAAGGATAGGCATTACCGTTGTGCAATAGTACAGCTTTCAAACTCAACTTCGATGAATTGACAAAAAGCCTCCATTCCTTAGGATTGTGCTCTTGACCAGGTGCATCCATGAGAGCGTTCACAATACACTAAATCACTTTCCATAGAGAAAAACGATGTGAAATGTGTCTGACACTTACGAAATGATGATATTTTAACAGTCTTTTGTAAGAGATTCCAACATTTTAATCTAGAACCTAAGACCTCAGCCTGATTTTTGGATAAACTCAACTCTCTGACAAGATCATTTAATTCCGATTGAGAAATAAAATGAGGTTCATCCGATGAAGGTGGTTAAAATTATGTATCCATGTCATCTTGTCTGTCCAAAGGTTCATTACGAGATTCATCATCAGGTTCATCATCTAAAGTCCATGTCTTTGGTGGTTTTGGTACTGGCAAATCGTCACAATGTGAAAGAGGTTGCATGGCTGACAGTAAATTAGGATATTGAATTGCATATACAGGGTGTTTTATAACATGTGGGACGCACTTTCAGGATGGATTCAAGACCTGAAAACAATGAAATAAGTTTATATAAACATATGCCCGAAATCGCTTTGTTTCGGAGTTACAGCCCGTTTTGTGTTCCAGCAATTCTTTCCGCAAACTGCTTACAAACACTGCTTGCCGACAATGTGAGTGTGTACGAGACTTATTTCATGTATGGCCTTGCCGATTGATTGTAATGTACACACTATGACATGTTTCAATATCGTTGAGTGTAGAGCCATCAGTCAGTCAGAGGTGTATTGCGGTGTTTCACTGTTCGTATTCGTAACTTCTTACCTTGAATAAGTGCAGTCCAGTGAAAAAAGAAAAACTTAAAACTTTTGTGCTCTTCAGTGACAGTGTGTATTTGAAGTGAGAATGGCGGCTTATTCAAACAGAGAAATGGCAGACATGCTTTTCATGTATGGACTTGCCGAGTGTAATGCGGCCGCAGCAAGACGTCTGTATGCGGAAAGGTTTCCGAATCGCCGTCTGCTAGATAAGAAGACCTTTCAGAGAATAGACGAGTGTCTTGGTGATAGAGGATCATTCAACAAGCGAGTTTCAGATGGTGGTAGACCAATCACCGCCACAACTGTTGAGTTGGAGGAACATCCAAGTGACAGCACCCGAAGGATAGCAGCAGCAGAGGGTGTAAGATGCACAGCTGTGTGGAGAATTTTACGGGAACAACAGCTTTACCCATACAACATTCAGAGAGTACAAGGCCTTACTGAAGCTGATTTCCCACCACGAGAGGCTTTTTGTACTTGGTTCCTTCAACAGTGTGCTCACGATCCTCTTTTTCTATCCTCCATGTTGTTTTCTGATGAGGCTGCCTTCACAAGAAATGACGTGATCAGTTTTCACAACACTCATCACTGGGCCGAAGAGAATCCGCATGCCATCATAGAGTCAAGGTACCAACAACAATTTAGTATCAATGTATGGGCAGGACTTATTGCCGACAACTTAATCGTTTCTTTTGTTTTGCCTGGAAGATTAACAGGAGAATCCTATTCCAATTTTTTAAGGAATGATTTAAGAGATTTATTAGATGACGTTCCTCTCGGTGTCCGACGTCGTATGTGGTTTATGCATGACGTCGCTCCGCCTCAGTTTAGTCGAGTAGCCAGAGACTATTTGGATGACCATTTCCCTGATAAATGGATAGCCGTGGAGAACCCATTGCGTGGCCTGCTCGTTCCCCGGACCTGAATCCACTCGATTTTTACCTGAGAGGTCATCTGAAATCCATCGTTTACGTGACACCCATTGACAACGTTGAAATGCTTCGCCACCGTGTAGAACAAGGATGCCAGAAAATCGGAGCAATATCTGGAATGTCTGAACGCGTCAGGCAGTCTATGACGAGGCGTGTTCAGGCGTGTATTCATCCGCAAGGTGGTCATTTTGAGTACTTCCTTCAAAGGTAAGGCAGATACTTGCTGGAGCACACAACGGGCTGTAACTCAGAAACAAAGCGATTTCGGGCATATGTTTATATAAACTTTTTTCATTGTTTTCAGGTCTTGAATCCATCCTGAAAGTGCGTCCCACATGTTATGAAACACCCTATATATATATATATATATATATAATATTTAGGAGAAATCCAATGACAAGGAGAAATGTAAATGCCATGAAAAGTCTTCTTTAATGCGCAACGTTTCGAGCAATACGCTCATCTTCAGGCTGTTTAATAACAATGTGAAATTAAAATCAATATTGAATGAAAAACAAAACAGAAAATTTCTATAACCTATTCGTAAAGACAAATTTTAAAAGACTGAGAAAAGAGGGTTAAATTCTAAGTTATACAGATTTACATATAAAAATTAAAAGTTATTTTTAAATACATGTAGTAAATGTGAAATTAATACACTGGAAAATTACCAATAGTACACTGGAACAATGGATGAGGTAGGGATGGGATCACCAGTCGGACCGTTAGCAGCTGACTTTTTTATGACTCATTTAGAAAGTGTAATTTTTAGACAATCTCCCACTCATCTCAAGCCAATTTTCTATCGACGCTTCGTTGATGATTCGATAGCAGTCTTTGATAATGCGGTACAAGCGCAACAATTCTTTAACTTCCTAAATTTTGCACCCCAATATAACGTATACAATGGAAACTGAGCAAAATGGCTCCCTCCCCTTCTTAGATCTTTTAATTTCGAAAAACGGTGATTCTATTACTACATCAGTTTACAGGAAACCCACTTTCACTGGTTTGGGCATGAATTTTTTTAGTTTTACTGATTTCAACTATAAGATGTCTTGTATTAAAACTCTCCTGTTCAGAGGATATAATTTGACCTCTAATTTTACCTTACTTAATGATGAATTTAATAATCTAAGATCATACTTACTAATAATAGTTTTCTGTTCAATATGTAGACAAACTAATTAGATCCTTCTTAAATAATGTTTATAGCCCTCAACTTCCATGTATTACAGTGCCGAAGGATATAAAATATTTCTTGGTACCTGAAATGGGTCCTTTGAATAAGGAATTTAAGCTTAAATTTACAAAATTGTTAAGGAAATTTTTTTATCATACTGATTTCCGCATCATATTTATTAATAAAACGTCTTTAGGTAGCTTTTTCTCAGCGAAGGATCGAACCACTGACTCGTTGCGTAGCGGTGTTGTATATTTATTTACCTGCCCCAGGTGTCTCCTTGGGAATTACATCGGCAGCACTGTTCGCTCTCTCAGGGCTAGATTTTATTCGCATATGGGAATAAGTGGCCGAACAGGTAAAATTTTAAAAACTAAAGAAGCCTCGAGTATTCGTGAACACAGCATTAAATGTAAAATTGATGTCACTTTAGACAATTTTAAAATTCTTGGTTTAATACTTGTCCCAACTCACTAAGAATTTTAGAATCCCTTTTCATTAAAGCATTGTCCCCTAGTCTGAATGTTGACTCATCGGCCGTCCCTCTCAATTTGCTATGATCCCTCCTCCTTCCCCAATTCCTTATAATCCCTCCTTCCCCAATCGCCCTCGCCATCCTTCGTGTTTCCCGTTCTTTGTCTCTGCTCAAATTAGTCAGCCTCGGATACTGCAGTGTAAGGTAGATAGCTCCATTGTTCCAGTGTACTATTGGTAATTTTTCCAGTGTATTAATTTCACATTTACTACATGTATTTAAAAATAACTTCTTAATTTTTATATGTAAATCTGTATAACTTAGAATTTAACCCTCTTTCTCAGTCTTTTAAAATTTGTCTTTACGAATAGGTTATAGAAATTTTCTGTTTTGTTTTTCATTCAATATTGATTTTAATTTCACATTGTTATTAAACAGCCTGAAGATGAGCGTATTGCTCGAAACGTTGCGCATTAAAGAAGACTTTTCATGGCATTTACATTTCTCCTTGTCATTGGATTTCTCCTAAATATTAAATTGAAGCTCTGTAGAAGCAACCCGCATGATTATATATATATATATATATATATATATATATTATATATATATATATATATATATATATATATTTTATGATGTGTATATGAAGTATACTTAAATAAATATATGCATATTATATATAAACATGTACATATAAATAATATTATGCATAACGTAAAGATTTTATACGAAATAAATTACTAACAATAAATCTTATATTTGATGCAAACAGGAATGGTACAGTATCTCGATCTCAAAGGGTTTTAAGTTGCAAATCCCTCAAAAACTGTGTGTGATAGAAAAAATCTGTTTCCATTTTCGAAAATCAGCGTAAAAAAGAACATAAGAATCACCCACATTTATCAAAAGGAGAAAACTGTTGAAAAGTGTAATCAGCAGGAGAGCCAGAAACTGGCATAATGCTCAGGCATTTTGCCATTTTCTTTTAGTCTTTTTAAAATACACTGTTAACCATCAACTGAAAATGTTTTAAAGATCGTTATATATATATATATATATATATATATATATATATATATATATATATATATATATATATACATATATATATATATATATATATATATATATATATACACATTGTGAAGGCTAACTGGTTCGCGATTGTAGACCACCCTTTTTAATTGACCTTTCGATCAAAATAACTGCCCACCTCTGATCTACGCTGAGTTTATGAAAGTGAATTACCATCACACCGCAAAATTGAACGTACAGCAAATTCAGTGTGATCAGTGCAAAAACAAAAAAAAAAGAAATAAATCATGAAAAAAAATCAGTTATTAGAATTCACAAATGAACACGTGATCTCTTGTCATGAATTCCATTTCTCATGTGAATCGCGGTATTATATAAACATAGAATTTTTAATATTTTTATCCTGTTACTCCGATATGTAATTCAGTTTTTAAAAGATATGATTTTGTTCCCAAGTGTGTGTGTGTGTGTGTGTATATATATATTATATTATATATATATATATATATATATATATAATATATATATATATATATATATAAAAGAACGTGAAAGAAGAGCAAACTTTTAGAAGATACAAAATAACATGAACGTTTTTTCATTTCATGACATAAATAATTGTGAATTGTGCAGATAAAATACATTTTAGCTCAAGTAGTAATCATATATTAGAACTAATTTTCAGTAGTCTGAAAAATGCATTCTGAAATAAGGCATATCTTTTTTGTATGAATAATAAGAAACCTTGAAAAGAAATTTACGATAATAACGTACAATCCTAAGACGAAGTAAGTTTATTATTGAGTACGGGCAGCGGAGGAGTGGCGAGCCGTCTGCCCTATTTCGCCATTGAAACCCTATGATGCAGTCAACTTCGGCGTTAAATTCACCATAGTGAACAGGGTGATGGATGCGCGGAGGAGATGGTACGGCCATGTAGAGAGGATGGGGAGGACCGACTTCCGAGAAGGATGATGGACGGAAGAATAGTGGGATCGAGGCCCCGTGGACCCCCAAAGACGACGTGGCTCAAGACGGTAGAAAGATTGAATCCAGGTTTAACCTGGCGACAGAGAACATATCTGACCAGAGACGGGGCGCAGTGGCGAGATAACCGACGCGGGGGAGACGCATTCCTCGGGACCCAACCTGGAGACCTCCAGATGGGAACTAAGTCTAAGTCTCTCTCTCTCTCTCTCTCTCTCTCTCTCTCTCTCTCTCTCTATATATATATATATATATATATATATATATATATATATATATATATATACTACATAAAAGCAAATTGTGTGTGATTCTGTCTGTTTCTGTCCGTTTGTTAACTTTTGGGTCTCTGAAAGAGCTAAATTAGCTAAACAAGGCCCTACGGGCGGTGCTGAGGCCTTTGGGCTCAGTAATTGGATGGGCCCGTAATTGGGGGACCGCATGCCCTCCAATTTCTGGGGTTCATTATTTGGTTAATAAATCTATAGAAAAGAACGCAGCCATGAAAATATTGAGCTTCACATTATGTCTAGGTAAAGCTTAAGATTTTCATGGCTGCGTTCTTTTCTATAGTTTTAGTGACAAAATAATTGAACCCCCCCCCCCCAGTAATTGGGGGACCGCAGGCCCAAAATTACTGGGGGATACGACGAAAAATAAAAAAAGGTTTGAATAATTAAAATTGAATACAATCAGCCCACCCCAAGCAAGTGCTGGGCATAACAGCTTGTATATGCAATATATATATAAGTACATAAGACTCGTCAGTGCTTGACCCTCGATATACCTGGTGATGATGCCACGAGTTGCTCGTATGTGCAGAGCGGTGCTTTGTCAAGTTGTGAAGCATTTGCTTTATGCCCAGGACTTAATCTATAAATAATCTGTGTTGTGTCCAAACCGCTGACGAAATATCGGATGGATATCGGACTAAATATAATTTTTTTTGGCGAGCGGAAATAAGCGGAAATCGGATCTAGCTCTGTATATGTTAGCGGCAATAAGCTAAATCCGGAATTAAGCTTAATGCCTAGACAATAAACTGAAAGCTGAGAATGCACATAATCATCATAAGTATAATGCCTATTTATATGTCTATAATAATAAACCTAACATAACATAACATAAACAGTGAAAGTGACCTTTGTAACTAATGCCTATATGCATTCTTAGCTTTCAGCTTATTGCCTAGGTATTATCTTAATGCCCGATTTCGCTTATTGCTACTAACATATACACAACCCCGTTTCAAAGTGTTCTTATCTCGAAAGGATAATCTGAATGCTCAAGTTGAAAATACGAATACATAAAAAATAGACTTTAATATAATTCAAATTTATGGATACGCTTATCGTAAATAGAATCGTTCTTGTAAAACTGAACCTTGAGTTAACTGTAAATATGTTTTTAACAACGAATTAAGTGTTACAGATATATGGAAAAATGTTACAAAGCAGAACGCTTTGCATTTCTGCAATAGAAATATTGTTTATTTGTCGTAAATCAGAGTTTAAATCGTAAATATTAGTCGTTTCCTATGAAGCAAAAAGGAAAATATTCTTCCTAAAAATTGACATTTTTGCCCAACATCTTATTAAAACTTCAATTTTTTAAAATTTTTACAGTCTCCAATTAAAATTTTAAAATATTTTTTCCCAATTTTAATAAATAGTTTGAAATTTTCATGAAACTTCGTCAGGCGTTTTCTTCAATTTTGCAAATATTTTCTTTTCTTTCGTACTCATGAAATTTCATTGAAGATTAATATCGAATAAAACAAGAAAACGTCTCTGCCAATTAATAATTAATCCAACGTTTCGTCTCCATTTACGGTACACATTTTTAAGACTTTAAACCTTAGAGTTTTTACAATAGTTATTATATTAGTTGCTTGGAATTTTAATGGTGAAATAGTAGAACTTGCAGAACAAATTTTATATATATATATATATATATATATATATATATATATATATATATATATATATATATATAATATCCTTTGGTTTGGTTCAAAATCAAATGAAAAGTCATGTTCACGCTAAGAAAACTAATTAACTAAATAGAAATGTCTTCAATACATAATAAAGAAAATATGGAAAAGAGTCACTTGTAAGTTAACCCCAATTAATATTTATTAAGAAAAACTGTCATTTCAAATAATAATAATAATAATAATAAAATAACAAAAAATAACTACGAGGCCGTTAAGACGAATTCTCCTGCCAAATATGAACATTACAGTTTCGACATTGTGATAAAGCTTGCAGAATACACAGTAAGCAGACTTAAATTCAAAGAATAGGAGAACAACTTCATTGTAGTAAATTTACTTAAACAACAAACCAAAAAAATGTCTTCAGTTTTGAAAGAAATGTTCGCATTTATTATTAATAATAATTGCAAAAGCTTTCCAAATATGCAGTAATTAAAATGGCATCTTTCCAAAGGTATTTTTAACTAAAGAGTACGTTGACAGTGACGCAAATGCTTTAATTAAAATGGGTCACTTTGACCTTCGACCGTCGATAAACGGTAGTAACTTCAAAATATACAGATGTGAATACGACCTTATAAGTAAATACGTATGAATATTATACAATGAAACCAAATAGAATTTGTATATTTTGACCATTCGACACACGGACTTATATAAGACGCCGATGAACCAAATAAATGTCTCTTCGCCTTTTCAACTCTCTCAAAACTTTTTAAAGAAAGGTACAGTATTTTGAGGAAATTTTTAAAGCAGAAAATTTTGGAAAAATGCATTTTCAATGTTTTACCTAACTTTGAAGACATCTGTATCAAGGAACTTTCGTGAAGGTACAGTACATACTCAGTAATTTCCATAAACTTTGTGAGAAATAAATTTAAGCTAAATTATTAAACAAAATTTGAAAAAAAAAAAAATGATAAATACAGTTTTACACTACTGTAGTTCCATTAATTCAGTAATACAAATAAATAAAAAAAAAATATATATATATATATATATATCGTAAAGAACGACGCTTGTATAGGAGAATATTCCGCGCAAGATGAGGAGAGAGAACGAAACAAGTGAAAAATGAGGTAACCACCGGGAATCGAACCCGGGATCTTCCGATTGCCAGTCAGATATGATAACCATTACACCACGGGCCTCACTCGAACAAATGCCGTAATTCTTCTACATACGCGCAGAAACCAATGCCACAAGGGGGCACCTCCCGCATGCCGTAACATTATATACATTTTAACTGCAAACGCAGTATAATTAACGTAAAGAACGACGCTTGTATGTAGAAGAATTACGGCATTTGTTCGAGTGAGGCCCGTGGTGTAATGGTTATCATATCTGACCGGCAATCGGAAGATCCCGGGTTCGATTCCCGGGTGGTTACCTCATTTTTTCATTTGTTTCGTTCTCTCTCCTCATCTTGCGCGGATATTCTCCTATACAAGCGTCGTTCTTTACGTTAATTATACTGCGTGTTTTGCAGTTAAAATGTATATAATGTTACGGCATGCGGGAGGTGCCCCTTGGGGCATTGGTTTCTGCGCGTATGTAGAAGAATTACGGCATTTGTTCGAGTGAGGCCGGTGGTGTAATGGTTATCATATCTGACCGGCAATCGGAAGATCCCGGGTTCGATTCCCGGGTGGTTACCTCATTTTTTCATTTGTTTCGTTCTCTCTCCTCATCTTGCGCGGAATAGTCTCCTATACAAGCGTCGTTCTTTACGTTAATTATACTGCGTGTTTGCAGTTAAAATATATATATATATATATATATATATATATATATACCCGTTGCCCACGTCGGGCTAGCATCATGAAAAAGAAAAAACTATGGTATTTGTCATTTACCATTACTTATTCGGACTATAGTGGATTTAATTTTCCCAGAAGAGTTCCTTGTTCCATGCACGGTCTGTGTTTAACATATAAGTTTCTCAGGGACCATTCTGAGTTTGTATATATATATATATATATATATATATATATATATATATATATATAATAATAATAATTACTTTACAAGTTTTTTTTACACACTGTATTTAGAATGTGAGATTTACAAGGACTCCATGAACAAATAGAGTGTAGGCCAAAATTGCCTTGTTAACTAATCCTTGAGGAAGAACGTTTTTACTAAGTAATTTTAAACCACGCCTGTATACTGAAATCAATAAATGAAAAATAAATAATGATAGTATTATATATATACCCGTTGCCCACGTCGGGCTAGCATCATGAAAAAGAAAAACTATGGTATTTGTCATTTACCATTACTTATTCGGACTATAGTGGATTTAATTTTCCCAGAAGAGTTCCTTGTTCCATGCACGGTCTGTGTTTAACATATAAGTTTCTCAGGGGACCATTCTGAGTTTGTATATATAATATATATATATATTATATATATATATATTATTATATATATATATATATATTATATAATAATAATAATTACTTTACAAGTTTCTTTTACACACTGTATTTAGAATGTGAGATTTACAAGGACTCCAATGAACAAATAGAGTGTAGGCCAAAATTGCCTTGTTAACTAATCCTTGAGGAAGAACGTTTTACTAAGTAATTTTAACCACGCCTGTATACTGAAATCAATAAATGAAAAATAAATAATGATAGTATTATATATATACCCGTTGCCCACGTCGGGCTAGCATCATGAAAAAGAAAAACTATGGTATTTGTCATTTACCATTACTTATTCGGACTATAGTGGATTTAATTTTCCCAGAAGAGTTCCTTGTTCCATGCACGGTCTGTGTTTAACATATAAGTTTCTCAGGGGACCATTCTGAGTTTGTATATATATATATTATTATAATATATATATATATCTATATATATATATTATATAAATAATAATAATAATTACTTTACAAGTTTTTTTTACACACTGTATTTAGAATGTGAGATTTACAAGGACTCCATGAACAAATAGAGTGTTGGCCAAATTGCCTTGTTAACTAATCCTTGAGGAAGAACGTTTTACTAAGTAATTTTAAACCACGCCTGTATACTGAAATCAATAAATGAAAAATAAATAATGATAGTATTATATATATACCCGTTGCCCACGTCGGGCTAGCATCATGAAAAAGAAAAACTATGGTATTTGTCATTTACCATTACTTATTCGGACTATAGTGGATTTAATTTTCCCAGAAGAGTTCCTTGTTCCATGCACGGTCTGTGTTTAACATATAAGTTTCTCAGGGACCATTCTGAGTTTGTATATATATATATATATATATATATATATATATATATATATATATATATAATCATGCGGGTTGCTTCTACAGAGCTTCAATTTAATATTTAGGAGAAATCCAATGACAAGGAGAAATGTAAATGCCATGAAAAGTCTTCTTTAATGCGCAACGTTTCGAGCAATACGCTCATCTTCAGGCTGTATAATAACAATGTGAAATTAAAATCAATAATTGAATGAAAAACAAGACAAAGAAAATTTTTATAACCTATTCATAAAGGCAAATTTTAAAAGACTGAAAAAGAGGGTTAAATTCTAAGTTATACAGATTTACATATAAATTAAGAAGCTATTTTTAAATACATATAGTAATGTGAAATTAATACACTGGAAAAATTAACAATAGTACACTGGAATAATGAAACTAACTAACCTTTCACTGCAATTTCCGAGGCTAGACTAATTTAAGCAGAACAACACGAGAAAACATAAGATGGTGAGGGCGATTGGGGAAGGGGGATTATAGGAATTGGGGAAGGAGGAGGGATTATAAGAATTTAGAGGGACAGCTGATGAGTCAACATTTAGCGTAGGGGTCAAAGTTTTAATGTAAGCGATTCCAAAATTCTAAGTGAGTTTGGGACAAGTATTACAACCAAGAATTTTAAAATTGTCTAAAGTGACATCAGTTTTACATTTTATACTGTGTTCCCGAATACTAGAACTTCTTTAGTTTTTAAGATTTTACCTGTTCGGCCACTTATTCCCATATGCGAATAAAATCTAGCCCTGAGAGAGCGAACAGTGCTGCCAATGTAATTCCCAAGGAGACACCTAGGGCAGGTAAATAAATATACAACACCGCTACGCAACGAGTCAGGGTTCGATCCTTCGCTGAGAAAAAGCTACCTAAAGACGTTTTTATTAATAAATATGATGCGGAAATCAGTATGATAAAAAAATTTCCTTAACAACTTTGTAAATTTAAGCTTAAATTCCTTATTCAAAGGACCATTTCAGGTACCAAGAAATATTTTATATCCTTCGGCACTGTAATACAAGGAAGTTGGGGGCTATAAACATTATTTAAGAAGGATCTAATTAGTTTATCTACATATTGAACAGGAAAACTATTATTGGTAAAGTATGATCCTGTTCAATATGTAGATAAACTAATTAGATCCTTCTTAAATAATGTTTATAGCCCCCAACTTCCTTGTATTACAGTGCCGAAGGATATAAAATATTTCTTGGTACCTGAAATGGGTCCTTTGAATAAGGAATTTA
The DNA here is from genome assembly GCA_023014485.1 of Bathynomus jamesi. Classification (NCBI taxonomy): domain Eukaryota; kingdom Metazoa; phylum Arthropoda; class Malacostraca; order Isopoda; family Cirolanidae; genus Bathynomus; species Bathynomus jamesi. The sequence continues at coordinate 354,822 of JAJOZX010003160.1, forward strand.
AGCTTAAATTTACAAAGTTGTTAAGGAAATTTTTTTATCATACTGATTTCCGCATCATATTTATTAATAAACGTCTTTAGGTAGCTTTTTCTTAGCGAAGGATCGAACCCCTGACTCGTTGCGTAGCGGTGTTGTATATTTATTTACCTGCCCTAGGTGTCTCCTTGGGATTACATTGGCACACTGTTCGCTCTCTCAGGGCTAGATTTTATTCGCATATGGGAATAAGTGGCCGAACAGGTAAAATCTTAAAAACTAAAGAAGTTTCTAGTATTCGGGAACACAGTATAAATGTAAAACTGATGTCACTTTAGACAATTTTAAATTCTTGTTGTAATACTTGTCCCAACTCACTTAGAATTTTGGAATCGCTTTACATTAAAACTTTGACCCCTACGCTAAATGTTTGACTCATCAGCTGTCCCTCTAAATTTCTTATAATCCCTCCTCCTTCCCCAATTCCTTATAATCCCCCCTTCCCCAATCGCCCTCACCATCTTATGTTTTCTCGTGTTGTTTCTGCTTAAATTAGTCTAGCCTCGGAAATTGCAGTGAAAGGTTAGTTAGTTTCATTATTCCAGTGTACTATTGTTAATTTTTCCAGTGTATTAATTTCACATTTACTATATGTATTTAAAAATAGCTTCTTAATTTTATATGTAAATCTGTATAACTTAGAATTTAACCCTCTTTTTCAGTCTTTTAAAATTTGCCTTTATGAATAGGTTATAGAAATTTTCTTTGTCTTGTTTTTCATTCAATTATTGATTTTAATTTCATTGTTTTATACAGCCTGAAGATGAGCGTATTGCTCGAAACGTTGCGCATTAAGAAGACTTTTCATGGCATTTACTTTCTCCTTGTCATTGGATTTCTCCTAAATATATATATATATATATATATATATTATATATATATATATTAATAAAATAATAATAATATTACTTTACAAGTTTTTTTTACACACTGTATTTAGAATGTGAGATTTACAAGGACTCCAATGAACAAATAGAGTGTAGGCCAAAATTGCCTTGTTACTAATCCTTGAGGAAGAACGTTTTACTAAGTAATTTTAAACCACGCCTGTATACTGAAATCAATAAATGAAAATAAATAATGATAGTATTATATATATCCCGTTGCCCACGTCGGGCTAGCATCATGAAAAGAAAACTATGGTATTTGTCATTTACCATTACTTATTCGGACTATAGTGGATTAATTTTCCCAGAGAGTTCCTTGTTCCATGCACGGTCTGTGTTTAACTATAAGTTTCTCAGGGGACCATTCTGAGTTTGTATATATATATATCTATATATATATATAATATATCATAATATAATAATTTACTTTACAAGTTTTTTTCACACACTGTATTTAGAATGTGAGATTTACAAGGACTCCAATGAACAAGTAGGTAGGCCAAAATTGCCTTGTTAACTATCCTTGAGGAAGAACGTTTTACTAAGTAATTTTAAACCACGCCTGTATACTGAAATCAATAAGTGAAAAATAAATAATGATAGTATTAATAAATGAAATGGAAAATAAATAAATAAAAAATGAAGTTCCACTTTAGCTACACAAGAAATGGTTAATTAATTTGGAAAAACAATTATAACAAGATGGTGTATATTTTCATACAAATAAATTTAAAAGCTTATCATAACTGCTTTGTTCTCGCAAAAAGGATGGTAACTTTTGTGGAATTTTAAATGCATCAGGAATTTTGTGAATTTTTAATTTTAGGTAATTTTTAAGGTTTATTAGATATTTTTTGGCAGTAAACAGTGAAATATGATATATTTAATCATTTTCCAACCCCCCAAAAAGTTATGGCTGTTTATATCAATTGTTTTTATCGAGTTCAGGTGAGTTTGCTGGGAATCTACCTGGCTAAAAACAGGAATTTGAAATTAGCATTCGGGAAATTCACGTTTTAATATTCATTAATTGGGAAGAGTTGTTAGGGAGTTCCAATTTGAGCATTATGGGAATTTCATTCTCGTAAAATAATTGGAGGTTAAAAAAATTTCAAAGAGTGTTTCCCATTTCAGCGTCTCTCCAATTCCACGCTACTGCCAAATGTCAGTATTATACTGAAGCGAATCATCTGCCAAACATCACCAACTGCATTTTAAATTGCTTTTTTTTTGCATTATTCTACACTTTTCTCAAACAAAAAAAATTATATAGGACCACAATTCAATAATATGCGACTGTTCGTTTTATGAAAGTTTATAGTTTTATAAAATTCCTAAAATTCACCAAACTTTCCGAAAATTCCCGAAAACTTCCAAAATTCCCAGCAGAAATTTACCGCGCTCAAAATTTCTGGGTATTTTACAACTCGAATAAGCACTTAAGGCTACGTCGTGGCCATCGTCCCAGCACCGCTTCCCATCGATCAGCGAAGTTAAGCGACACTGGGTCTGAGCAAAAGGTTGATGGGGAACGGTCATCTGCGTCCAGATGATGAAGCGGACTGTGGTTCGGATTCCACCCACGTGAAGTGTGGATCCCCTCCCTCATATAACCTTTACCGTTACGAAGGAGGTTAAACAACCTAAAAACACACACACACACACACACACACTCATAACCAGTTAACTAATTACAAAAGCTTTCTCCGCTAAATTAAAAAAAAAAAGTTTTTAAGAGAGATTTCCTTAATATCCAAGGTTTTTTTTATGAGTTATAAACCAATTAAGAATGCTATGGTTTGCGCAGTCGCAGTCTTCGCATTTTAAAAGTTAATAATAATAATAATATACAGGAATTATCACATCATCATCATTGTAATTAGGCTTCCTTTGAGTGAGCACAAGGGATGAAATGCAAAAAATTCATTGCAGCAACTTTTCCATTCACTGAAGTTGAAAACTGTTCCATTTTAACCACTTAAGTGTTATCGACGAATTATATCGTCTATCGGTGCGTATGAAAGTGAAAAAAGTGACGCTTAATAGATTAAACTAAAAAAAAATCTCGCTCACTTAAATATTAACACTTTACCCCATACGCGTCGCGTCAGTTTTACAGAGGTAATGGTAGTGATTTTGTTTGACGCACGGTGTGCCTTCAATATGAGGTAAAGTGTTAATTTCAGTAACATGTTCATGCAAAATTCGACTTGAAACTAGGTATTCCTTTTCGAACTGAACGTTACGTGAACCCTTATTTCCTTACTTTAATAAAGGAGGAGATTGTAGACATCAATCGACCAGGGAAGCACTCCCGAGGGGCCGTTAGGTAGGAGATTGGGAGTGCTGGAACTCGCATTTTTCCTGTCATTGTCTCCCTTTAGCTGATCTTTTTCTCATCTAGCTTGTGAGCAGTGCAGCATACTCTCAAACACACGCTTCTCCCTCTGTTCCTCACTACATATACAGGGATCTTACACACTACACATTCTTTTCAAAATTAAAAAAAATTATATAGTTTTTAATAGTCTCGGAGACCCCTCCTTACTGCATACCCGTCCTTCCTTGTATAATTTACCAAGGTTACGAAGTAGGGGTTTACCCTTATTTCATTACCTTGGTAAAGTATACCCTTGATGTAATTTACAGTGGTTATGAAATAAGAGCGAAACAAAGGCTATAATAAAGCTACGCATATGCAAGGTACAAAATTAAGACTGAATAGTAAATTGAAATAAACTGTACGCTTAAAAAATTAAATGTCGGGCTGAAGTGTGTGTGTGTGTGTGTATGGTGTGTACTGTACACTAAACTACTCTTCTCAAGTTCTCAGGTATTACCAAAAGTTTGCCAGTGAATTCCTGACTAAAATGATGAGACAGGGCACAGTTTTTAAAGGAGTTTTATATCACTTTATGAATCTCCTTGTCTGATGTAAACATGTGTTGCATGTTCATGGTTCATCCTCTAACAGATTTTAATTACAGAGGCGCGTTATTGAAAGCGAATTTACAATCTCTCTCTCTCTCTCTCTCTCTCTCTCTCTCTCTCTCTCTCTCTCTCTCTCTCTCGCGGGCGCGCGCATGAAGGTGCTGGCCTGGATAGTGTTCGATGTACCGCGACAGTCGTTGCCGATAGAAGAAACAAACTGAGCGCGTTTAAGGCTCCTGGGCCAGACCAGTTTCTCCACAGAGTGTTGCGGGAGGTGCGCGACCAAGTGGCTCCCCACCTGGCTACAGTCTTCAACAAATCGTTGGAGACGGGCTAGGTGCCTGGTGACTGGAGGGAAGCCAATGTGACCCCTATCTTTAAGAAAGGGGATCACAAAAGTCCAGGGAACTATCGTCCCATTAGTCTCACTTCAGTTGTAGGTAAATTATTAGAGGGGATAATAGCGGATAGGATTGTTGACCATTTGGATTCCTACAAGCTGCTTGGGGACTCCCAACATGGGTTTAGACGGCATAGGTCATGTCTCACCAACTTGCTCGAGTTTTTCCACGTCATGTTGAGTGAGTACGATAAGAGTAGGGCGATTGATATACTTTATCTCGACTTTGAGAAAGCCTTTGATAAGGTACCTCACCGCCGGCTAATGGCCAAAGTCCGCCCGCTGGGTATCGGTGGGGAAATAGGTAGGTGGATTGAAAACTGGCTGAAGAATAGGCGGCAGAGGGTTGTAATTAAAGGGGTTAGTTCGGGTTGGGCCTCGGTCACTAGTGGGGTTCCTCGGGGCTCCGTTTTGGGGCCACTGTTGTTTATCGACGGTGGCATGGTCAGTCGGATCGCCAAATTCGCTGATGACACCAAGCTTGTGGCCAATGTTGGGACGCCCGAAGCGATCGTGGAACTGCGTGCGGACCTAGGTAGGATAGGAGAGTGGTCCGATAAATGGCAAATGCCGTTTAACTTGGGTAAATGCAAGGTGATGCACATTGGCTAGGCCAATCCCAAGTCGGACAACTCGATGTTGGGGAACAATATCGAGGCGACTGATTTGGAAAAGGATTTGGGTGTGCTAATTAGCAGCGACCTTAAGTTTACGAAACAGTGCGTAGAGGTGGAAAAGAAAGCCCAGAAGCTGTTGGGTTATATCAGGAGGCAATTTCAGTTTCGGAACAAGGAGATTGTGCTCTCTCTACAATTCCCTGGTTCGGCCGCACCTGGAGTATGCAGTGAAGTTCTGGTCGCCCACCCTCAGGAAAGATATTGAGAGGCTAGAGCGAGTGCAGGCGAGGGCCACAAAGTTAATCCCTTCCGTTAGGCATATGGGCTACAATCGACGCTTACGCGTCCTGAACTTGTTTTCGCTGGAAATTCGGAGGCTGCGCGCTCAACTCATCGAGGTTTTCAAGCTCTTACACGGGTTCAACGATGTCGATTTTGGAAGCATGTTTAGTTTAAATAACAACTCAACTCGCAACAATGGTTGGAAGTTGGATTTGAAACAGTTTAGAACTAGTGTGTGTGGAAATTACTTTACGTATAAGATCTGTGACACGTGGAACAGGCAACCTTCTGAAGTTGTGAACAGTTCCTCTGTGGATCAGTTCAAAAAAAGGTTAGGCCGAATCTTGCACACTATTTGAGTGTGTAGGAATATTTCCCTGGCACCAGTTGTCATTGGTACTTCCTCGGTATGGGCCGCAAGGCCTTTTGAGGTACTATCTCTCTCTCTCTCTCTCTCTCTCTCTCTCTCTCTCTCTCTCTCTCATATATCTGTGTGTTGAACGTTTTTTTATGAGTATAAAGGCGGTTTAAAGATTTAAAGATATAACAGATGAACTTTCTCTCTTAATTACGTTTAAAGAGACGGAAGATGAAGGGAATGAATTTAAATGGAGTTTAATCTTAAAAGAGGAGCCGTTCTGAAAGCCATTAAATTGCAACAGTTAAATTTAACCCCATAATGAAGTTATTATATACGAAGTATGTATATATATATATATATATATATCAGTGGCGATTTCTTAATGAATGCAACGCATGCAATGCATGTGTTAAATATGTTCTCTTTTCAGATCTAAGTAAGGATTAATTGACAAAAATAATTTTCAGAAACTAAAAATAGTCTAAGGCTTCAATCACGCATGTACTGGCTATTGGGCGTAAGCAAAATTATGTCTTATTTCATTAGACAATTAAGAACATTTTTCTGTACACAGATCGAAATACTTGTAGCTAACGCATTCACTAATTCAGTCTGGGTACAGAAAAATGTTCTTAATTGTCTAGTGAAATAAGACATGATTTTGTTTACACCGCCTTGCCTTGGGCAATTTTTTAAGGAGACTTCTCACTATCCATAAGATATTTTTTTTGAGCCTCATAGCTAAATTCAAAAGGCAATATGTTTTAAAATATGCTTAGAAAATTTACTTAATATTTTTACTAAAAAATTAAAAAGCTTTGTTCTGATTTTTTTTTAATTAATGAAAATAATACGGCATGCATTCAGTTTTATAGGTGCATTCAAATTCTGTTAGTCGTGGATACGACGATTTAAACAATTTACATACTGCAATTTCTCGCCATGAAAAATCTCTTGCTCACATAAATGCATTTGTTGATCTTAAAACATTTGGAAAGTCAGAAAGAATTGATTTAATACTCGACAAGCAGAAATCAGTTGCCATTTCCAGACATAACGAAGAAGTTAATAAGAATCGAGAAATTTTGAAACGTTTGATTAGGATAACATGTTTTTTAGGTATGCAAGAATTAGCATTTCGCGGTCACAATGAAGAAGAAAACGCTGACAATAGGGGTAACTATATTGAATTGGTATTTTGTATGGGAGAATTCGATGAAAAGCTTCAAAACCATTTAAAAACTGCGACTGTTTTTAAGGGAACATCATCTGCTATTCAGAATGACATAATTCAATCTATTAGTGCAGTTATGTTAGAACAAATAAAACGTGAGCTTATCGACTGCATGTATGTGGCGATTTTATTAGATGAAACATCTGATGTCAGCTGTTTTTCTCAACTCTCTACTGTTGTTCGTTATGTTAATAAACATGGAGAGATTTGTGAACGATTTATAAAATTCAATGACGTCAGCAATGATAGAAGTGCAGGAGCGATTTCTGATTTATCTATAAGGCAACTAGGTGAACTGGGCTGTTTGAAAAATTAGTTGCTCAAACCTACGACGGTGCTGCTGTTATGGGGAGCGATCTTAATGGAGTACAAACAAAGATTAGAGAAACTGTACCAGAGGCTATTTTTCTTCACTGCTACGCCCATAACTTAACCTTGTTTTATCCCAAGCTGTCGCTGAAATTTCCGAATGTAATAATTTTTTTTCAGTATTAGGAAGTTTGTCATCATTTTTCAGCAGTTCAACTAAGCGAACTTCAATGCTTGACAAAGTTGTTGGAAAGCGTTTCCCTAAACTGGCTCCAACGCGGTGGAACTATTCATCTCGTCTAGTTGAAAGAGTTAAGGAAAATAAAGAAGATATAATAGATCTTTTAAAAAGCATTCTTGAAAACCCAAAGAATTTGATGAAAAAACAAAAATAGTGCACGCGGATTGCTTGCTGGTATCGATACTTTCGATTTAAATTTTTTATTAGAAATTTTCTTCAATTTTTCCTTTTACTGAATATCTATTTAATGTGCTGCAAACAAAATCTATGGATATTGTGTATAGCTCAATCACCGTTGAAAGCACTATGAAAAAAATCAAACAATAAGGGATACAAATTTGCAGATATGTGGGACTTGATAACAGAAAGATGTGGTGAACCTGTATGTAAAAGGAAACAGAGTCTTTCTCCACAAGAGAAGTATAGTCAACTATTTCATGAAATATTCGATAATATACTTCTTCAAATGAAAGAGCGTTTCAGTTCAATGGAAAAATTGGAATTCATTGAGCTTTTAGATTGCAAAAAATTTGAGTTCTATGATGTTACTTTCCCAGAGAGAGCTTTTGAATCTTTGAAAAGAAGCTACAATTCATTTTTTGAGTTTCCTCGTCTCCGTTCTGAATTGTGTGTTTTATATTCGCACAAATCTTTTGCCAAAAAGAATGTTGCTGAGCTCCTAAAATATCTACTGGAAAGCGAAATGCACAAAGGTCTTAAGGAAATATATAAATTGACGAATTTGATTCTAACTATACCAATATCGACAGCAAGTGTTGAGCGATCATTTTCTGCGCTTAAAAGAATTAAAAGTTATTTACGGAGTTCCCAAAGTGAAGAAAGGCTATCTAATCTTGCCTTAATTTCAATTGAAAAAAATTTCCTCAAGAAGCTTATGGAGAATCGAGAGTACTTTTACAATTTGGTCATCGAAGAATTTTGCAGGAAAACTAGGAGAGCAGAATTTCAATTCAAATAATGCTTCACAATTATTTAAGGTAAATTTTAAATTTGTATCTTTTTCTTTAGATCAATTCGGTAACTACTATATATAAATGTCTAATTTTTTGTTCGCATATTTAAGCCTAACATTAAATGAACTTTCCTTCAAAGAGGTCCCCAAAAGTTTGTAAAACACCTTTAACTTGCTAAGTTCTATGTAAACAATATGCAAAGTTTGGGCAAGAGGGTTAGGCGGATGTTTTTCTTCCATTCCATAACATTGCATGCCTGAACAAAAATGTCACGAGTCGCCACTGATATATATATATACAATATATATATATATATATATATAACCTTGGTTTTGCTTCCGCCTGAATTGTTCATTCTGACGAAGGTCGAACTCGCTACTCCACCTTAGACCTACAGTTTATTCATTCTGACGAAGGTCGAGCTTGCTACCCCACCTTAAACCTACAGTTTAACGTGGAATCCAAACCACGACCCACCACGGGTGGTCAGAAATTACAAATTTCTCGCCCGGACTCAATCTCACGACCTCCCAATCAGCAGGCCAGCGTCTTAACCACTACGCTACCCAGGGTACCGATTGATCTACCAACCAATTTTGTTGTATGGAAGAATGAACAGCTGGGTTTGCTACAGGCCGACTGTCGTCACTGGGAATCGAACCCGGGGCCGGTGGATTCGTAGTCAACGATACTAACTACTACACCACCGAGGCGTGTATATATATATATATATATATATATATATATATATATATATAGATGAGTTAAACATAGTTATATATATATGTATTAGTGGTGGACCGGATATCCGCATCCGCATATGCGGATATCCACATCATTTTTAACATCCGCATCCGCACTCCTGACAGCGGATGTTATGCAGATATTACCTCTAATAAATTATGCAATTTACAATTAAATTAGCTTATAAAGTAGCTTATAAGGCCCAATCATGCACATTTCATGTAAAGTATTAATTAATTATTAATGAACAAACAAATACTGTATATAAACCTGAAAATATAAATAGCTGGTAACACAGAAAATTGAATGAAACTTGTTTCATTGAATTTTCTGTGGCTGAAACTCTTGAGAAAGTTATTATTTTTATCATAATGAAAACATTAATATTAATTTTAATTCTTATGAATTGCCTGCCATAATAGTAATATCACGAAATTTGAAAAATTGTCATATATTCATAATTCCACATTATATTGATAGATTAACTAAATATCCGCATTCGCAGATATTGAAATGAAAAATCCGCATCCGCATCCGCAGATGTTGAAAAACTGACATCCGGTCCACCACTAAAATATATATATATATATACATACTGTATATACAGGGTGTCTCAGAAGTCGCGCACCATAGGCTTTATTCAGATTTACGAGGTTTGTGAGTCGAAATGGTTTATAAGTGATGTTTAATTACAATATATGTTCGATAATGTTCGAATAATAAAATTAATAGGATGTACGGACGTTTTCCAGTTTATGTACCATTTTCTACAGTACATTACATACAGCATAGTAAACATTTTTAGATTGAAATTATTTATTCAAGGACCATTCGGAAATGGTTAGGTTAGGTTAGGTTAGGTTAGGTTAGGTTAGGTTAGGTTATCAAGAACTCATTTTTGATCACTCATTTTTTATCTGACTGAAAAGAAGCAAAAATAAATTATATGAAAAACGGTACACAAACTGGAAAAGGTCCGGATGTACAGTTAATCAAAAAGATATCTTAAACTAATTAAATTGAATGAAGCCACATTAGCCAATGGTGTCTCAGAAGTCGCGCACCATTGGCTAATATATATATATATAAAAGCAAACAACCACAGAGGGTTGTTTGCTTATTAAAAAGATCACGTGTTTTTCTGTGATTTTACTGCATATATATATTTTTTTTTTTTTAAATTGAACAGTATTTGAAGCATAAAATTAAAAAATTCATAGAAGAAATAAGTTCCACTCATAATTAATTTAAATTAAAGGATACCTTAAGTTACCCGTCAAAGAAGTAAAAGCATGCAAATTCCAGTCGCTTTTTTTGGGGGTATGTATGAAAAATGGCGCTATTTTCAAATTTCCAATATTTGTATTTTTTTAACAAAAGTCAAAAACAGTTTGGCTTCTTGATTTTCTTTGTAATCCGAAAATAAATAGTTTTACATATAAACTATCCTTTCTGTGTAAAGGGTTCATTTATGATACTGTTCAATCAATGTAATTCTCCTCTCTCTCTCTCTCTCTCTCTCTCTCACACACACACACACACACACACTATTTTAATTTCATTTATTACGGTGGCGTATAAGAGTAGCCCCTCTAACTTCCAACTGTGCTGTTTTATGGTGGATATTAAAAAGGAACTGTGTAGTGAATTAAAAGCTTTGTAAAATTTATTATACAATAACTTCTGATATAACGAATCATAGTGCAATAATGAAACAATTATTAAACAATTAAAACGAAAGTTATGAAAAAGTTACAGCAATAATTGTGGAAATGTTCTCTCTTCTCGCCTCCAGGCTGAGCTGGACACGATGATTCATTTCGTGAAGAGGGCTTAGCAGTTCCTCCAATTGTATGTTACTGCAAGATGACATGAGAAATCTGCTTTGAATTCGTCTCGAGTAACGCGTGCATTGTTCATTTGTATGGCGTTGTTGAGGGGTTTGAAATGTAGACACATTGTATACACGGACATTACTGATAATTCCCTGCACAGTTCCTTCATGAACACCTTGTATAGCCACTTCTGTATACGTGATTTAAATAATAATAATAATAATTAATATCACCTGTTATTTAAATAATAAAAATGTAGAAGCTCTACAGTTGTTATGTAAATAATCAATAAAAAAAAGGATCACCTGAAGATCAGGGCCCCCAGCGTTCTTTATTTAGTTTTATAAGGCTAACTAACGAAAATATCACGACCAACCTAGCCAATCGTCAAGGGCGTATAGTTGACCTAACGATTGGTTAGGTTGAGTCGTGATATTTTCGTTAGTTAGCCTTATAAGGCTAACTAACGAAGGCTGGGGGCCCTGATCTTCAGGTGATCCAAAAGTTGTACCAATGTTTTGAAGATCTTTTGTCGAAATATCTTCAAAAGATAAAAAATTATTCCACTTTCAAATTGGTACAACTTTTAACTGCGTTTTCTGGCGTTTTTTATTTTTGTCGCTTAGCCACTTCTTCCTGGCAGGGCCTCAAGTGAAAGAAGATATCATTTTCATTGAGTTGTAACTACATAAACTTTCCTTATCGCAAATATTTTTTTTAAAATGTAAGAATTCCCAATTTATTAGTAGTCGAAACAAGATCTATTCCACGATTACCAATAATTTGATTTTGAGCTACTTTTAAAGGATATAAATTATAGGCTAAAGCATTTCCTTCGAGTTTAGTATATGTAAATGAAATATAAGGAGTAAATGAAAGCATAATTTACATGTGATAAACTTTTGGTAAATTATATCTAAAAACATTTAGAGTGTAACTCCACTATTCTTAATATTTTTCAACTATCCCTAATTACTGTTCATTAAACTCTAGATCGTATTTTAAGATTCCGGTAAAATATTTTAGTCGTTTCATAGTTTATGTGACAGCATTGTTTGTAGTTATATTACATTGAAGGAAAGAAGTGAAAGAAAATATAAGTTTCTTTATTTAGCTGGATTCAGTATAGCATGCAACTTAATTATTGCTGCAGTCCAACAGATCCATAAATAAACAGGACTGAAATTCATATTCTTATTTTTTCAAGTAAATATAAGTTCAGGGAAGAAAAATATAATACTACATCGTCGACAAATGTAATTTTAACGTTGACTTAAGATTTCATTCAAATCATTAATGTAAATTACAAAGAATAAAGGATCTAAGCAAGATGCCTGCAGCAGAAGTCAGAATTTATTCGGATCACCTGAACATCAGGGCCCCCAGCCTTCTTTAGTTAGCCTTATAAGGTTAACTAACAAAGGCTTGGGCCGCTGATCTTCAGGTGACCCATTTATTCTATCTAAAACAAAGCCTTTATAAGAACGAACTTTTTATATAATGGTTTCCAAACTTTTTAGGTGGACGTACCACTATGTTTGGAGCTATTGAAAAATAGGGACCCCAGCCTTCTTTAGTTAGGCTTATAAGGCTAACTAACGAAAATATCACGACCTAACCTAACCAATCGTTAGGTTAACTGTACGCCCTTGACGATTGGTTAGGTTAGGTCAGGTCATGATATTTTCGTTAGTTAGCCTTATAAAGCTAACTAAAGAAGGATGGGGTCCCTATTCTTCAATAGCTTCCTATGTTTTCCTAACTACCACAGTCAGAAAGGTTGCTGGTTATACCTCTATAATTATTATTACTTTTTAAATACATTACCATTGAAGTAATTATCAATTAGCCAGTTGCGTACTACCTAAAAGAGCTCCGCTTACCACAGGTTTGGATTCGCTGCTCTATACACTACAAACATCGCGTATTCTGAAATCGACTCAAAACATGCTCTCCTTTCAATATCTATCTCAATTTTATATTTTATTTATTTATTTATTTGTAATTTGTTTATAATTCTCTGATAAAGTTTTTTATTAGCTAAAGTATCGAAATGGTTCAGGATAACTTCATATAAAAAGGTTGGTAAGACTTTAATAAAATAATTTATTCATGCTAACGTTTCGTTTCCCCAAAACCTGCAAAAATCTTCAAAGCTAAATTATGTCTATCGCTGGTACCTAGTTATAAGTATTTTAAATATTATTTTAAATATTATACGACATTTTTTCTATTTAATATTAGGGATCACCTGAAGTTCAGGGCCCCCAGCCTTCTTTAGTTAGCTTTATAAGGCTAACTAACGAAAATATAACGACCTAACCTAACCAATCGTCAAGGGCGTACAGTTGACCTAACGATTGGTTAGATTAGATCGTGATATTTTCGTTAGTTAGCCTTATAAGGCTAACTAAAGAAGGCTTGGGGCCCTGATCTTCAGGTGATCCAATATTAGGCCTACGTGGGTTTAAATTTTAGATTTTACAAGAATTACAGGATTTTTACTTTATTTTACAATATTTTTAGTGTACTGGACCATTTTTACAATATTTTTAATGTACTGGACCAGGCGTGGCCATCTTGTCTATTGCGATAGTTTTTTCAGGTAGATCAGACGTATCTCACATCCTAAATGCTCTTCGGTCAATTTGTAAACAAATCCTTTCAGATCATTTAGAAATTGTTTAGTTTTAGTAAAATATTGTTACACAACCTTCTGAATTAAAATTTTTGGAGCAAATGTAGTTTACGTCCCCCTGACGCAAAATGGGACACAAACTACACTAGGTCAAAGTTGGGGAACGTAAACTACACTAGGTTCGGTACTTACGTATTAACGGGGGCCACCACATATTGATGATTGCTATTGATTGGTTAGGTTAAGTTGTAATATTTTCTTTAGTTGAAAATTTCTAATACATCATATTTTTTAAATAGCAATATTTTAAAAAATATTTACAATGATTTATATTTCAAATATTTACAATGATTAATACATGTTACACATTAGAAACATTTGTTTCTGGAGGCCAAAAATTTTATAGCATTAAGAATGGAATGTGTAACATGTATTAATCATTGTAAATATTTGAAATATAAATCAACTAACGAAAATATTACAACTTAACCTAACCAATCATCAATATGTGGTGGCCCCCCGTTAATACGTAAGTACCCTAGGTTCTTTAGGAGACATTTTTTTAAATGAATCCATCAAATAAAACGTTAAAACTAACGAAAATATGACGACTTAACCTAACCAATCGTCAATTTATATATATATATATATATATATATTTTTTTTTTAAGTTCGGGAAGAACCGATTCGCCTCTATTTAAAAGGGCATATCTCGGCAGAAAAACAAAGAAAAAGTAAAAGTGAGAGGAAAGACAGAGGAAAAAGAAAGGGTGGAGGGAACAGTCGAAGTGCAAAAAGACCAAGGACTGCAATGTCGAGCCCCATCATCCTTGGGTGCTAGGGCTGGGAGGGCGCACGTGAAACCTCCTGGAACAAGCACGCACAAAGAGCACTCAAGAGCACGAGCTTAGAACCCCCTTGCGGGGTGTATACATATATATATTTTTTTTTATTGGGGTTGTTTAACCTCCTTCGCATCATCTAAGGTCATATGACGGAGGGGAACTACAGCTTTACGTGGGATCCGAACCACGGGTCGCTACATAATCTGGGCGCAGAGGACGGTCTCCCATCCAACTACTACCCAGACCCAATGTTGCTTAACTTCGCTGATCTCCGGGAAGCGGTGTTACGACTTTGGCCACGACGTAGCCCATATATGTATATATATATATTTTTTTTAATTGGGGTTGTTTAACCTCCTTCGCAACATCTACGTGGGATCCGAACCACGGGTCGCTACATAATCTGGACGCAGAGGACGGTCTCCCATATATATATATATATATATAAATTGACGATTGTTGAGGTTAAGTCGTAATATTTTCGTTAGTTTTAACGTTTTATTTGATTAGGTATACGCAAAGTTGCAGAACGCAAACTACACTAGGATAATGAAGGGGAACTAAAAGTAAACTACACTTGGCACCACAGCGGGACGTAAACTACACTTGCTCCAAATTTTTTTTTGTAATAAATGTCCAATATTGTTACATTTTACTGATAACTTATGAAATGTTACTGGTGTATTTTAATATTTTTTGTTAGTCGAATGTTTTATTATAAGATATAATTTCTAAATAATTTAAAATGAAGTAAAATCCCTGATTTTAAACTTATCTGAAGCGATTTTCTTCCAGTTACTGCAAATAGTAGCGCACTTATCGTACCGGAAAATTGCGTCTGGCAAACATACGCCGGATAATAATTTTGGAACTGTGTCAATTTTAAAGTAAAAATGTTGATTTTTCTGTTTTTAGTAGCCATGATTTCAAAATTTTATTTCTAAAATTCTCCCTTCCCAACGCTATACATTTATTTATTTAGTTAATTCACGCTGAATCGTGTAAATCGTGTAAATCGTGTAAATATTTTCATACAAAAGGTTTTCAGTAACATTTTAATTAAAGCCCTTAAGTTTTAAATGCAGATTTCGCATATTTTGAACCTTGCACTGGATTTAGGATTGCCGGCGCTTATTAGCTGCAATTTTTATTCCTAAATTACCTCGTAACTAAATAATGTATGAAATTAAATAAAAAGGGAACTGTGAAATTGTCAGACTCTGATTTTATTTTAAAAGTAAAACCGAAGACTGACCTCGAAAACCGGGTAGTTGGTAACCTTAACTGGCTTTTTATGCTAAATTCAAGATTTTGCGTATTGTAGGGGTTGTTGAACCTCCTTCGTAACATCTAAGGTCATAGGACAGAGAGGACTACAGCTTTACGTGGGATCCGAAACACGGAACGCTACATCATCTGGACGCAGAAGACAGTTCCCCATCCAATTACTAGCCAGACCCACTGTCTCTCAATTTCGCTGATCTACGGAAAGCGATGTTACGACGTTGGCCACGACGTAGCCCTTGAACGACTACCTACCTAGAGTATGCCTAACTCGGGCGTAATTGTCACGATGATGTGGTACACGCATGAAGTTTCGACTTTGTCAAAATACTAGTAGCCCACAACTTACAAATTAGCCAATTTTTTTTTTTTAATTTCAAATTCAATTAAGTGAATAGTATTAAGTAATATTTTAATAAAATTTTATATTAT
The DNA here is from genome assembly GCA_023014485.1 of Bathynomus jamesi. Taxonomy (NCBI): domain Eukaryota; kingdom Metazoa; phylum Arthropoda; class Malacostraca; order Isopoda; family Cirolanidae; genus Bathynomus; species Bathynomus jamesi. Next base: position 370,872 of record JAJOZX010003160.1, read on the forward strand.
TACTAAAAATAAATGATCGCTGGAAGCCGAAAATGGACATGCTGACGTCATGAAGTTGGCCAATCAACTTGACCATCAACGCACACATTTTTTGTACTTGAAATTCTCGCGTAAAACCTTTCCAATTCTTGTGTTTGCAAACGAATCGGGCGATGTTTCATCTTGTGAATAAACTTTATAGTGCACCGTTTTGGAACAAGGAAATAATATAGAGAATGCAAGTGGTTTTACAAGAGTTTTATTACGCTCGTTTCAAAGATTTCAATGGACCTTGTGAGTAGGCAGCTAAATTTTACTTGGGCACATGTGTCCAATTTGGTTCTTTTCATATATATGCCGAAATACATTTAAGCTCAAATATATACAGGGTGAGTCAAAAGTCTGGAAACATAAGAACTATGCTTTTCAATGCAGATATATATGTATATTTGCATTGGAAAGCATAGTTTCTGTTTCCAAACTTTTGAATCACCCTTTATATATATATATATATGAAAAATTATTTCACGAAAGTGACACGTGAAAAATATTTATGATGAATAAACCACGAAGGAAAAAGAAACACAAAGGGGTGCTCAAGCGCTTTCGTCTAATGACATCCTCAGGAACACTGGAGTGAAAGGACAGATCAAGGCAATATATAGGTTACAAAAATAAACAAACATACATACATATTCATATATATATATATATACATATATATATATATATATATATACATATACATATATAGTAAGCATAGAAAAAATTGTGGGAGGAGCAAACATTTATATGGGAGATTGACACTTATAGCACTTCAGCCGACATTCAATATAAATTCAAATGGCTTGTTTATGAAACAGGTCACAAAAGAATAAAGAAATAAAAATAAATATAATATAAATTGAGAAAAATTAATTACAAAATAGTGTCTTAGTGATATATATGTCACAGCCTAAATAACAATAAAGAAATAAACCGGCAAATAAAAAAAACCACAAATATATTACATACATATATATATATATATGCACTTTGGCCGACCTTCAATATAAATTCAAATGGCTTGTTTATGGAACAGGTCACAAAAGAATAAAGAAATAAAAATAATTATAAATATAAAAAGTGCCATAGTGATATAAACCAATAAAAAAAAAAAATTAAAAAATAATAAAAAATAATAATAATAAATTGAAAGATAAATTTTAAGAGAGGCACACCAATTTATAAGGGAAAAATTACCACAGGTGCAGAAACGTTCCTTAATACTTATGTCGTTTCTATTCATTTATATACTGCGCGGTCATTGCAGTTATTTGCATATATATATATATGCATAAGGGAAAAATTACCAAAGATTTGTTTTTATAATTATTGTCTGAAAAAACGGTAGGTCGCAAAAGAATAAAGAAATAAAAATAAATATAAATTGAAAAAATTACAAATAATACATCTACACATGTATACCCGCGTAACCAAATATATATACATATACACACATATATACAAACGCGCACACACACACATATATATATATACACATACAAGCATGACCCTCGCGAAATGAGAAATCATCGCGCAGAACATTTGTGAGGTTGTAAGGTAAGGTAAAGTACATGCACATATATATATACATATATATACAAATATATATACACATACATACAAACATACATATACACACATACATACATACATATACACACAATTTTTTCTATGCTTACTATATATATGTATATGTATATATATATATATATATATATGTTATATATATATATGAATATGTATGTATGTTTGTTTATTTTTGTAACCTATATATTGCCTTGATCTGTCCTTTCACTCCAGTGTTCCTGAGGATGTCATTAGACGAAAGCGCTTGAGCACCCCTTTGTGTTTCTTTTTCCTTCGTGGTTTATTCATCATATATATATATATATATATATATATGATGAATAAAACCACGAAGGAAAGGAAACACAAAAGGTGCTCAAGCGCTTTCGTCATTAGACGAAGCGCTTGAGCACCTTTGGGGGTTTCCTTTCCTTCGTGGTTTTATTCATCATAAATATTTTTCACGTGTTACTTTCGTGAAATAATTTTCATATATATATATATAATATACAGGGTGTTTCAGGAGGAAAGGTCAATACTTCGGAGGTGATAGTGTCGGTCATTGTGAGAAAAAAAGTTCATATGAACATGTGTCTAATTCTGAATGGTTACGGAGATAGAGCTGTTTGAATCTGATGCGCGCGCAGCTCTTCATCCCCCCGCGGTGGTCCCATTCAATGGCCACCAAGGTATCCAGACCTCTCTCCGTTAGATTATTGTTTGTGGGGGTGGATGAAAAGTCAAGTTTACAAAAGAAAGGTGGATACACGAGACGAATTGCTCGCGCGCATTTTGGATGCGCCCGCATAAAGGAACGTCAAGATCAACTCAGACGAACAACACGCGATCTTCGCACACGAGTTGGAAAGTGCATTAAGGTTGACGGTGGGATTTTCGAAAACGTATTGTAAACTGTAACAAATTTGTCATTTATGTATCTGATACCATTTAAAATGCCAATGTTTAAACATTAAATGTTAGAAACAGTAATTGGTTTCTCTTTCTTGATTACCATTAACAATGCTTTTGTATTTGTAGATTCAAACAGCCTATCTCCGTAACCATTCAGAATTAGACATGTTCATATGAACTTTCTTTCTCACAATGACCGATACTATCACCTCCCGAAGTATTGACCTTTCCTCCTGAAACACCTTGTGTATATATATATATAATATATATAATATATATATATATATATATGTGTGTGTGTATATATACATATATATATATATATATATATATATATATATATATATATATATATATATATATGAAAAATTATTTCACGAAAGTGACACGTGAAAAATATTTATGATGAATAAAACCACGAAGGGAAAAGAAACACAAAGGGGTGCTCAAGCGCTTTAAAAAAAAAGCGCTTGAGCACCCCTTTGTGTTTCTTTTCCCTTCGTGGTTTTATTCATCATATATCTATATATATATATATAATATATGTATATACAGGGCGTCCCAAAAAAATGTATACACACTTTAAATAATTATAAGGCAGTGTTTATTAAAATACATTTCATTTTCAAAATGTAATAGAATCTACAGACATTATTTAATTGTTTTGTCAACGCCTGTTTTCAAACTGACGTCCGTTCTGGTCCAGGCACTGCTGATAACGCGAAGCAATGGAATCGCAAACATCACGAAACATTTCGTTTGGTATTTGTGTGCATTCTCGTTCAATGGCTGCTCTCAATTCAGCGACTGTTGCAGGTTTTATAGCGTAGACTTTGTCTTTTAAGTATCCCCATAAAAAAAGTCTAGTGGTGTGAGGTCTGGTGAACGCGGAGGGTATTCTACGAAACCCTTTCGTCCAATCCACATCCACATCGTGCCAAGTACCACTCGCAATACTCCACTCTTCGGTCCGGATCATCATCTTCATTAATAGCATGGACTAATCTTGGAATGTAACTTTTCCATTGACAGCGCTTCAAATGCGTTGGACAGACGATTCTGAAATTCCTACCTCACGACTCACTTGCCGCACAGATTTTCTTGGACTTTGGTGATACGTTTCCAGTACTCTTTCTTGCTTTGTGGGGCTTGTCGATGTCCGTGGTCTTCCGGAACGCTTCTTGTGGACATTCTGAACAGTTTCCATCGGCTTCAAACTTATCTCTAATTCGAGTGATGGTAAGTCGCGTTGGTGGATCTGTTTGAAACTCCCTCCTAAACTGTCTTTGCACTTCAACTGCGTTTTCACACTTCCAGTAGCATTTTAGAATGAATTTCCTTTGTTCAAAGCTTAGTCTGACTACCATTATTAATTCTAATGGGTTTAACTTGGAAAGAAAGAAACATCAATTGAGCTATCAGCTGTTAAAGTGTGTATACATTTTTTTGGGACGCCCTGTATATATATATATTATATATATATATATATATATATATATATATATATATAATGAGAGAGAGAGAGAGAGAGAGTTTTTAGTTAAGAAAATAATAGAAAAACCAGAAAATATCTAACCATAATATTTACATAGTATTAACATAAGAAATTGTTATAAAAAAAGTTTCCCAGAAAGAATATTAATGATGTTGGAAAGAGAAAATGTTCGTACTGCGTTTCATTTGTCCAATTCGAGTTAGGAAGGAGGTTGATAAAGAGCCTTCGTGCCTTCGATGCATTGCCTCTAGTTTCCTCTTTTGTTCTAGGCTAGGCTAGGCTAAGCTAAGTGAATGTTAGTTTAGGGTAGATTAGGTTCAATTAGGTTAGGAAATATTAGCCATTCTCATTTTTGGCTGTTAGCTGATTGATATTCCTTCTCTAATCAAAGACTTTTTTCAACTTTGTGCATATTCACTTGATTAAGTAAGAGTTTAACCTCACCAATTTACGCCACAGATATTATGCTGTTATCAATTAACTTCACTGATTTTGCTTAAAAAAAGGAAACTATTCATTTGTTGGAATAAAAAGAATTAGAAAAATTTGGAGAATTAAAAACTTTTGAATTTACATTCTTGAAAAACAGTTCAGAAATAAAGAAAAGTCACCAAACATTATTAACCTTACCTTATACCTTATTAACCTTATGTTGTTTCGTGCGTTGGTCTCTCTTCACACGGAGGTCAAGCTGGTGGCCCCGCCTCTAGGTCTGGCCTGGTGGAGGAGCGAGTTCTTTCTTGAGCTCTCCACCGTACATAGCCAGGCACGCCCGGCTCATCTGGTACTGTCCTGAGCCAGGCATCCAGTCTTTTCTTGGAGACTTCAACTTTGACCCCGTTACGTTTCTGAGGTTCTTTGGAAGCTGGTTGAAAAGTCTTGGCCCCCTGACAACCAAGCTATTTTCCTTCAAGGTTAAAATTTTGCTACAGATTTGTATTTACATACAATTATCACAGTTAATGACTGTGAAAGAGTGAGGTGGATCGGAAAGTGATCGTAGACATAGAAGTCGCTGAGTAACTTTCTGGGAGCTGCCTGGACATACAGTACTGAAACTTATATTTTCCGTTAAAAATATTAAGGTTCGTATGAAAATGTAAAGATGGATTTGTTCAGGTTTTGTAGTTAATTATGAGTGGGAAACTCAAGGATGACACCATTCCATAATTTCAAGCCTAAGAAAATTAATATTTTTTAAAGTAAAGAGAACACTAGAAAATTATGTAAGACGTTCCATGTACAGTCTCGGGGAAAAAAGTTCGCCTACAAAACAAAATGTCTGAAAAGCATAAAAAATTAGTAATTGGTAATATTTTGTTTTTCTTTATATATTTGATTCGTTTGGTGACAGTTATCAAATTTGACAAACAAAACCCTGTAGTCATTAATGATTGATAATTTTTTACCCTCTTCAGAAATTTTGCATTTCTAATCGAACTTTTTCCCAAACTTTACACTTCGACACCAAAAGAAAAATACAATGTCAGAAAGATTTGTTCAATTCGGCAGCTGTAAGCCTAATCTGAAGCAGTTTTATTCATAATTCTTTGAATATTTTTCCAAGAATTTGAATTAAAAGATCTTCGAAATAAATGTGGTGAAAAAACAAAAAATTTAAACGAACTTTGAATTTGAGGACCCACTTTTTACTTCAAATTTGGATTCGGGTCATAAATTAATAGTTACAGAATGGCGTATAATGAGTACGGAAATTGGGGTACAATATACTTCACAATTTAGGAAGCCTGTGGTCAGTGTATAGTATATGTAATATTTATTAAGAGAACCACAGTAACCATACTGGTTCATGATGATACAAAAACTGAAATAAAACGTATAACACAGAGGAGTGGTATTCGAATCTCCCTCTGTATCGTACGTTTTACTTCAGTCTCCGAGTATATATAAATATGATGCACATCAACACAAGGAAAAATGAAAAGCTATTCCACGGTCGAAAGTTTCGCTTAGGGAAGCCGTTTTCTCACACAGAGGGAACGAGCTCACCACTTCGATTTCACAACCATATTAATTCTTATCGCACGACGGTCTTTCATATATTCAACAGTATACCTTGTCAGGGAATATAGGAAAGGCCTTGGAATCGCTTTTCACTTTTTCCTTGTGCGTGCATCATTTATTTATTTCACGTGTTTAATTGCGAAATTCCTTCCACATATATATATATATATATATATACAGGGTGGTCCAAAAGTCCCTATCTATTTTGCTGAAATAATAGTAATTAGGATAAAAATGTAGTAACATAATTAGATGTGTATTTAGTTATTAAGCTTTGGTCCAAGATTCGACGTGAGCATCATCAGTGTCTCTGCAAATTCAAATCTGTCCACTGTATTGCGGAACACATTCTCAAGCACCTCTGGGGTTATTTTAGCGACTGCCGCGACAATGCGGGTTCGCAGACCCTGCAGGTCTGTAACTCTTGTTTTGTAAACCTTAGACTTTATAAAGCCCCACGCAAAGAAGTCTAATGGTGTTAAATCCGGAGATCGTGCTGCCCAGGGCCTGTTTCTACCACGTCCAATCCACCGATTTGGTAAGAGCTTACCAAGGTATGTGTTGAGAATGCCATCTGAACGAAGCTGGGGTTCAAAAAACTGCTGAAGCATGTCAAGATAAATTGGCCCTGTTACCGTTGCTTCTGCAAAGATAAAAGGTCCGTAAATCTTCGATTTCGTCATACCCAACCAGACAGTAACTCTAGGAGAATATCTCTTCTATTCGTAGAACTCGGTTGGATTTTCATCAGTCCAAATACGGCAATTATGTCGATTAACCTTTCTGCATGTGTGAAATGTCGCCTCATTGCTGAAGAGAATATGGTTTAATAAGTTTTCGGTATGAATTTTTTCAATCAGTTCTGTGCACATGGCGGATCGTCTTGGATAATCCTCTTCGTGTAACTCATGTTGCACTTGAATATGGAAACTTTTCTTTTTTAATGTTGATTTTAAGATCCTTAGAACAGTCGTGTTTTTGGTATGCTCAGTTTTACGTGATGCTGTGCGAGTTGATAGTCTAGGATTTATTTCAAAGGCATCTCCTACCATTCAATATTTTCTTGAGGTGCCTGGTCGTCCGGATCTTGCCTCATCAGGAAAACCTGTTCTTTTAAATTTATTGACCAGCTCGCGAATTGCTTTGTCTGTACGTCCTGGTTTGTGAAATCTTCTTTCGAATTTTTCTTGAATTTCTTTGCATTTTTTCTCCTTCGATACGTAATGTTACTGCCATCACACTTTCTCGTACATCCATCATCATTTATGGTCTGTAGAAAATAAAATAAAAATATTATTTCAACAAAATAAGAGAGGGACTTTCGAACCACCCTGTGTGTATATATATGTTATATTATCTCCCTCTATTTCATAAGGAACGCTCTATTTCATATAAATCAGACAACGCCCGAGGCTGGAAAATTCAAAGTAAAGTTCATAGCCACAACCCATACAAACAAAGGGTTTATTTAATTTCATGTAATTGGTACTTTGTGTCCCTGGATACGCTCCTGAAACGGAACTGCGAACAAAGGGTTTAGATTAATTTAAGAATTATATTATTGATTTAGTATTTCCTTTTAAACGGAAGTCACACGCTACGTAACCTAAGCACCTCGCATTGGTGAATCCCTTCTATACGGAAGTCACGCGCTGCAGTGACATATTCACTCGTGACAGAAGTCCCACGCTCCTCGTGTGAATGTTGTAATGAACTTTCGGTTTTTCTAATATAAAATAAGGCGCTTCACGCCCAAAGATTCAGTTTCCGACAAGGCGGAGTAAAATTCGGATCTCCGGATAAGGGGCAGCGAAGGCCCAATCTGTATAGAGAGATTAATTCAGATTCCGACACTGCGCGATTAATTTCGGAACTCCGTAGAGGAGAAGCGAACAGACAACATCAGATTAAACAACGTCAGACTAACCCCGAGTTGAGAGAGGGCTAGAGTCGCACTAAGAAGTCTTGGGATAAATTGTAACTGAGTAGTAAAGTAACTTTGATGTAAGGTCAAACCAATACGACTTGACAATAGATTAAATCTAATTCCAACTATTAAGGCACTCTGATTCAAACAAATTAAAATAAAAGTTTTGCCAAACGTTTTCTTGTCCCCACGATCCCATAAACCGCACTCACATAAAAGTGCCTGAGGAAATAAGAGTGGATACGACGTCTTCAGGTCATCATCATCATCGAGAGTACTTTCTGTTATACGGAAACCAAACCCAGAAGAAATATACAACATATATATACAGGGTGGCGCAAAAGTCAGGAACCTTAGGCACATTTTAATAATTTGTGGTTTAATATGTATTTTGTTCTTTTCAGATTTGTTGTTGAATCTATGGCACAGAAATTGACAATAGATGAACGGGTGGAAAGAGTTTTAATGTGTGCAAGGCGTGGTAACACACACCGATCAGTTGCTACTGCTTTTAATGACAAACATCCTGAGAGGCCGCCAGTTGTTCAGGCATCAGTTGGAAAACTGTTCACTCGCTTCAAAGAAACGCGAAGTGTTCATAATCGGCCCCGTAGTGGCCGGCCAAAAAGTTCAACCGATGCAGCAACATCACTAACGGTACTCAATCACCTCGAAAACAGCCCACGTAAGTCCTTAAGAAAGTTATCCCAGGAAACGGGTGTCTCCAGAAGACCCATTCAACGAATTCTTACAACAAATCGTTTCCACCCCTACAAAGTCCAACTCGTTCAGGAACTGCACGGCGACGACACAGACCGTCGTGTAGAGTTCTGCAAGTGGTTTCTACAACATCGATAGCTTCAATTCGATCCACGAATTATGGTGTGGGCTGCGCTCTGGGGGGATCGATTAATTGGTCCGTACTTTTTCGACGGCAATGTAACAGGTGAAACATATCTATATATGCTGCAAACATTTCTAATGTCCATACTGGACGACATTCCATTGGCAGAACGGGCGAAGATGTGGTTTCAGCAGGATGGTGCACCACCACATTTCGCAACTATCGTCCGGAGCTCTTTAGATGAAACATTCCCAAGCAAGTGGATCGGACGGCGAGGGCCCCTCGAATGGCCACCTTGGTCTCCAGACCTCACGCCTCTTGACTTTTTCTTGTGGGGCCATCTCAAGTCGGTAGTCTTTGCTGATCGACCCAAAACCATACGTTCTCTAAAGGATAAAATCACATCTGAGTGTGCCAAAATCAGTACTAATGTGTTAAGGAATGTTCAAACATCATGCATTCAACGCGTTAGAAAGTATCTCCAAGTGGAAGGCCACCAATTCGAACATTTATTATAATTTAATAAAATGTGCCTATGGTTCCTGACTTTTGCGCTACCCTGTATATATATATAATTATTTCATGTGTTTAATTGCGAAATTCTTCCCATTTTATATATAATTCTAAGTACGAAGCCTTTTCATTCATTTTAGTGTTTTGATCTGGTTTCAAGATGAGTCTAATCCGTTGAAAAATCATTTTCTTCCATCCGATTTTAGTTAAACATAATTTCAACGAGCACTCGACAATACGATAATCACCGTGGATTACATGTGTCCCGTGTTTCAAACATCTGATTCATTAACAACATGAATATTTGCCGTAACCTCTCTTCCAAATCCAGACTCAACATACATAAGACTGGTCTCATTATACTCAAAAGTTACATTATGATTATGAGACGAGAAATTTGAATGGAAGCACCCTCATTAATCCCTTCAGATTATAGTGTAATTCTAGGTCCTCAATTTACATATAGGAGGAATTGAAATATTTGCATTGATGATGAGCGACAAATATTAAGTAGAACTTAATGTAATATACAGTGTGTGTGTATATATATATATATTTGATAGAGAGAGTTACAACTTCATGGGTTCAAATAGAAAAAAAGGCTAAACTAGTAAATTGGGTAGGCCCATATGCGCATGGTCATGCAAATAGGAAAACTTGCCCTTCTCGTCAGTTTGGAAAGTTTTTATTTGTAATTGATTATGTAACGAAAGAAATGCCGATTTGTGCACTATAGGTAGATAGATAAAAAAACAGATAGTGAAACTGTACTTTGAGGTACTTTTGCTTTCAAGTGAACGTTTCGGTCCTGCGTGTATTTTCACAGATTTTCTTCAGTGATGTTTTTCTACCACAGGGAGATGTTTAGTGATATGTTGCAGAAATAGCTCAGCATAAGCCCCGTAGCTATTCTTTTCGAAATTGGGCATATGTAGTACTTTAAGTCTAATTAAGACTCATGACTCATGAAGAACTATCATTATTATTATTATTATTATTATTATTATTATTATTATTATGGATCTCCTGGAGATGAGGGCCCCTCTGTATTCTTGTTTTTTGCTTTACAGTACCAAATATAATAATAAATTAAATTGAATGCCCGGTTAGGTCAACGGTACGCCCATGACGATTGGTTAGGTTAAGTCGTGATATTTTCGTTAGTTTTCACGATATCATTTGGTAATTGAGGCTGGGGGCCCTGATCTTCAGGTGATCCATTATTATTGTGAAAAGATTCCGTTATAAATAAAAATTAATATTCTCTTTCGAGTTCAACCATTTTAGAACCATATGTTATTATTATTTCCGGTGGGACATTACACTCCCACTGGTACTGAAAAAGTTATATATTTTAGTATGAAGAAGCGCTGTTTTAGGTTCATCCTATTTAAGAACAGCAACGCATGCTACACAAGCGAGCACACGCAAGAACACGCAAGCACAGATGGACACGAAGCAAAATTGGAAATAAAAAAATGGTTTGAGGGTATAAAATCTTTTGTGATTTCCAATGGCTGTCATTTTCACTGCTTTGTTTGAAGACCTCTCCGATATTTTGTTTTCACAGACAGTCCTATTCGATGCGTGGCAGTTATAAACGCTTTTATCCAAGGCATTTTTTCGCTGTTCCACCTTCATTCGCGCATGCGTGGTACTGCGTGAATATATGATCTATAGAATCTTCATTGCATTTGTATTTGTACCGTTAGCTACAATCTTCATTTCAAATTCTTTGCATCAAGTAGTGAAATTAAAGAAGATAAGCGAGAAACAGAATATCCATTTCCTACTGGGGCCACCGCCCGTAGCCCAGTGGGTAACACCGTTTCCCTATAAGTGAAGGGAAGACACTGAGATCGGGGGTTCGACTCCCGATAGTACCGGTAATAATAATACAGGAGTTAAAGTAATGGGCCGCATTATTTGGACTGAGCATCTTCCTGACTGATTATAATTAACGTCATGAAGACAGAGAATCGAAAGTGGTAAAAATATTAAGCAGAATCGTGATTTATGAATTAATTCATATACAGTATGAAACTCTATCGTCTACCTAGGCTAGGTAGGCACGAGTGTTTGTTATAACTTAGCTTAAGTCTAGGTTACCCGAAGTTCACTTTTAGGGATTTAGCTGGTTAGAATAATTCTTACATAAATGAATCTGTAAATTATTAACAAAAATACAATTATAAGAATTTAATTTTCTCGATGCAATGCAGACCGCCATATAAAGGACAATTTGTGTTGCGCATGCACAAGGTTTCTTCGCGTATGCGTTTCATCTTAGAAAGTGAGCAAAGATTTTGAGTATTTGTCGGTATATATATATGTATATCCATCATGGGCATCATGCTACTTTTTCATCCGGGCCACTTTACCCCCGATCACCTCCTTTTTTATCTTCCAGCCCCGGCGCTTTGACACCTCATTCACCCGCATTTCCCGGGCCCTGATCATAGCACAAATGAAAACAACTTACAACCTCAGACGCAAAATTATATCATAAAAATGATGGGATGTAATATTGTCGTCATAAAAAATTTGTAGAAATTTTTGAGTCAGTTGTTGGGAATTATTTCATCGGTGAATTAAAAAGTAATTCCATCAAAACTGACCTAATTTCGGCCCTCTGTTCACAACACGTAATGTCAGATGACTAATTAAAGAGTAGGCCGCGTAAGCAACCTGTTTTGAATTCATTTCCAAAGAGCAACTATTTGCGCATCTCTCCACGTAAACTAAAAAATATTTGATCTGATATAAACAAGACCAACACGCATGCGCAGAGATAGAGAGAGTTACAAGTAGTTAAAAGAAAATGAGGGAGTCACAACAGCTTTACAGCCGATTCTACTGTAGGTGGCAGATTACTCACAGAGAGAAGAGTTAGCACAGAAAAGCAAAAAAGGCTCTGCCCTAATCCTCACCCCACCCCCAAGCCCACGGTGACCAGATATGGAAATAAGAAAGAAGAAAACACTTCACATTTTGCAGGGAATAAATGCCGAGAAATTTTATCTGACAGCTGAGGACTGGAAATACACGCACGAACATCATTCACATATTCGAATGTCGATCTACTCGAGGAAATCGTCTAATACTAGATCAAGACTGTTTTTGAAAGCAATGATGGAATATCTGGAAACGACTTCAGAAGAAGCCTATTTCAATGATTAACAATCTTGTACGTGAAGAAGTTAATGTAAACATTTGTATTTGCATTAAACCGTTTGGGTTCAAGTTTGCAACCGTTACTTCGAGTCGGGTTCGTGCTTAGTGTAAAAGGTTTAGAATAGTCGATCCTATTTAGAATTTAAAAGCCTGCATGAGTTCGCCCCTCAGCCGACGCTTTTATAAGGAATACAAATTGAGATCAGCGCGACTACGATCGTATGATTTATGACAAATGACGGGATTAGTTTTGTCGCTCTGGCCTGAACATTCTCGAGCTTTTGTATGTCTTTTATCAAGGAAGAGGATCAGAATTGCACAGTGTATTCGAGGTGGGGGGGGGGGGGCCTAACAACGCGTTAGAGAGAGGGAGAATAACTTCTTTGCTTCGGTGCGCAAACTGCTTCTTAATGTAACTTAATAAGTTATTACATTTCTTTCCAACTTCGACGCAGTGTTTGGAAAACTTGAAATCACTTTCTGATATATATATATATATATATATATATATATATATATTCTAAAAGAATTCTCTGCTATGTTTATTTACAACAAAATGCGATACGGACTCTGTTTGCAGAAAACAAAAATGAGCATATTTTCTAATTTTAGATATAACTAATAAGTACTCCGTAATCAACCTGCAGTTATATCTACCTATATATATATATTATATATATATATATATATATATATATATCTATATTATATATATATATATATATATTATATGGTGTATCATAAAAGATGGACACCTTTCATTCCAATGCCGTGTTACTTGTAATTAACCCTAGTAGACATGAGCAGTTTTTTTTTGTTAACCAATGGAGATTTGTTTGCAAGAAGAAATTCCATATTCGACAGTTTACTTTCTGAAAATAGCAGTTTTCCAGTAACCACCATGAACACTGATACACTCTCGTGCCCTGACCAACACATTGTTCACTGTTGCATGTAAAGTGTTTTCATTAATTCCCCAAATTCCTCTTCAATTTGGGCCTTTAATTGCTGCTCATTGCGTGGTCTTTTAGAGTACACCTTTGATTTTAATTACCCCAAAAGGAAGAATTCGGGAGCTGTGAGATCTGGTAATATTTGGGGGCCAGTCCACATTACCAGACCGTGAGATTACTTTCAGTAGGAACTGTTCTTGAAGGAAGTGTTACATTACCTGTCCTTATACGGTAAAAGCTTCAAGTCTTGTTTCAAAATTCTTTGCGTGATTTTACAACTTGTTTCAACTCCTTGCCAGAGGCGGCGAACTGACTTAGATGAGCTGCGCTGAATTGTTAGCGTCACTGCTGCTATTGTTTCTTGGGTCTGTGCAGTTCGTCTACGGCCAGGTCTTTTGGTATTATTTACCTACAGATTCTGATTCGCGGAGTCTCTCAACATACCGCAGTATTGTGTTGCGGGATGGTACATTTCTCACTCCTAATTCTTGTCAAAATGCTTCTTGTGCTTCCACAATGAAGCCTGTTGAAAAATATAGCTCTACAGTCTACAGTCTTCGTGCAATGAACTAGTTCCCAATTATCCGTGTTACATGAAACTCCTCCAAAGAAAATACCAAATAGTCAGAAAAAATTTATAACGTCATTTATCTGTGTCTATCTTCTCTGACACACCATATATATATATATATATATATATATGTGTGTGTGTGTGTGTGTGTGTGTATGTATGTGTATATACCACACAGTGTGTATATATATGTGTGTGTGTGGGTGTGTATATATACATATACACACTGTGTATATATATATGTATGTGTGTGTGTGTGTGTGTATTGTTTGTATTGGCGGCCGGTGCTGCTGATATAATTCGCCTGACAAGCGAGTATATTTGAAAGAATTCCAGTCGCACTTCACGTCTTCTAAATAGACCCTCAAAATCTTCAACAAGAGATCACTGTCTTCTCGCAGACCATCCCATTGATCTTTCCTCCTTTCAAACTATAAACACAGTTAATAGTAACCAACTTACTGACCTCCACATTTTAGAATCTTTAATATTGTATATTCTCTTTAATACATATATTCTCAACGATATGCTTCAGCATTTGATTTCGTTATTCACGATAATGTTTAAGTTTTTAACTGCTTATATTAATTGTTTTATAGCTTTTGTATTTTAGTATTTTAAAATATCAATGTCTATACTGTTGCACACAACTAACATATAAAAAGTAAGTTTCATTGTTTTATTCAATTTTAATCTGCCTATTTTAATAATTTTTAATTTTTAAATCTTTAATTTTTTAAAATTAAAACTTTTGTTTTAACAAATTATAACTTTTTAACATTATAAAAATTTAATATTTTTATAGCACTGAAGCTGGAAAAGTATTTCCGAAACCGTCTGTCTGTATCTTTCACATTTTCCAAATAGGAATGTTATATACCCGAGTTTTTCTGTCCATCCAAAGTTACACATATATATATATATATATATATATTATTATATATATATTTTTTTTTTTTTTTAACTGCAAACACGCAGTATAATTAACGTAAAGAACGACGCTTGTATAGGAGAATATCCCGCGCAAGATGAGGAGAGAGAACGAAACAAATAAAAAAATGAGGTAACCACCGGGGAATCGAACCCGGGTCTTCCGATTGCCGGTCAGATATGATAACCATTACACCATGGGCCTCACTCTGACCGGCAATCGGAAGACCCGGGTTCGATTCCAGGGTGGTTACCTCATTTTTTCCTTTGTTTCGTTCTCTCTCCTCATCTTGCTCGGAATATTCTCCTATACAAGCGTCGTTCTTTACGTTAATTATACTGCGTGTTTGCAGTTAAAATGTATATAATGTACGGCATGCGGGAGGTGCCCCCTTGGGGCATTGGTTCTGCGCGTATGTAGGAGAATTACGGCATTGTTCGAGTGAGGCCCATGGTGTAATGGTTATCATATCTGACCGCGGCAATCGGAAGACCCCGGGTTCGATTCCCGGGTGGTTACCTCATTTTTTCTTTGTTTCGTTCTCTCTCCTCATCTTGCTCGGAATATTCTCCTATACAAGCGTCGTTCTTTACGTTAATTATACTGCGTGTTTGCAGTTAAAATGTATTAATGTACGGCATGCGGGAGGTGCCCCTTGGGGCATTGGTTTCTGCGCGTATGTAGGAGAATTACGCATTTGTTCGAGTGAGGCCCATGGTGTAATGGTTATCATATCTGACCGGCAATCGGAAGACCCCGGTTCGATTCCCGGGTGGTTACCTCATTTTTTCATTTGTTTCGTTCTCTCTCCTCATCTTGCGCGGAATATTCTCCTATACAAGCGTCGTTCTTTACGATATATATTATATATATATATATATATTCCGCTTTCTTTTATATTATCGGATATCGGATAGTGTTGACTTTTGACTGTACTTTGATGAAGTTTCCGCAGACATTTTTAATCTTCCTCCCGCATCTTTTCTCATTTCATGCTATTTACGCCTCTTTACTTTGCCTCTTTCGCGTTTGGATCAATGCGTGTAGATACCATTCACAAGAACCGCTGAAATTTCTTATCACGTCTCTGAAGACGTTTAACTTAATCTAACTTAACTTGAATTAACTTGATCTAAACTAACCGTACCAATTTTTTTACTACCCACCCTTAAATTGAACCACACAGTTACATTTTTTTTTTGTCTCCACATAAGGGAGTTGTTTATTTTTTTCCAGCTGCAATCTTTCTTCCATGAGTGCCACTCAGTTTTCCGCTTTCACACACTGCGCTCACGCAGTTCCTTTTCGTTCTCTCTCTCTCTCTCTCTCTCTCTCTCTCTCTCTCTCTCTCTCTCTCTCTCTCTCTCTCTCTCTCTCTCTCTCACCTTGAGCTAAGGTGAATAATAAGAATTGTGAAGTCTTCATTTTTTATTCCCAGCTCATTAATGGTCAGGGAATTCCTACTAAGAATCACTTCTCTCAAATGGGAATTTGTGTTTTGGAATGGGAATTGGAATGGGAATTCTTAAGTTCGAATGGCAGAAATGACGATTGAGAGTTCGATTTTTGGTAAAAATAGTCTAAAAATAGAACACGAAAATATTGACGGTATTTTTATTATAAATAATAAATTCCAATTAATGCTCTTCGGTTTTTACACACACACACACACACACACACACACACACACACGTTTGGCTATCTTACGAAACTGTGACATTTTCACATTTTCAAGTGTGGGTGGTTACATTTAACTTAAACTAAATAACCTACTTGATTTAATCAAAGCTAACCTAACCTAACCTAGACCAATCTTCGTTATATTCTTTTTTTCCTGATACTTAGTGATTCTCATTAGAAAAACAAATCTGAAACTATAGCGACACCACTAATGTCGGTACCCGTACATTCGTCTAGCGATGAGCGCTGTATGTATCCTAAAAACTGTCTTAGTTTTGTAAGGTAGCCAAGAACACACACACACACAGCTACAGGTACTGTATGATACCACAACACTTTCAGTTATGAATAGGGAAATTTATTATCTAAATAACGTATATAATTAACTTAACCTAATCTAACCTAACCTAGCATAACCCAAATTAACTGGTTTAATGCAAAGTTGGAAACGGGTCTGCGGGTCACTTGGGAGTGAATTCAAGACGCGTCGAGGTGGGTCACGGGTCATGGGGTTGATCGGTCTGATCCGGGAGTGGGTCAAGGTGGAGCACTGCTGTGATTAGGTGGGGCACAAATTTCCAGCCGAATTTTAAAAATTCGTACGTTCTTTTTACGTGTTCATCAGGGGTAGATTGGGTCCTCCAAATAGAGAAAAAATATCCACCTTTCATGAGTGCAAATACCGCATCACTACAGTCAATGTGGATGTGAGGATTTCATTACCATTAATTTACGTAGTGGGATACCCTGGTGAATTATCAGTCATTCCAATAAAGAGATTGAATATACATTTCTTTTACAGAATTTTTTTAAAGTTAACAAATTATTTTCAAGAAATTTGCTTTCTGTCTGTCTGTCTGTATGTCTGTTTGGATGTATATATAGTCTGTCATAACTTTTTATCTATCTCTCTCTATAAATTTGCAGTTATCTTTCTTCTTCTTTATTTATAAATTATTTATAAATAATGAATGTTTATGTTAAGTTTTATTACTTTTAAAATATTTCCATGAATAATCACATTAGTTAATGTTATACTGTAGTAGTAGTACTGTACTAGTAGTAGTAATACTACTACTAGTACTAATAATAATATTAATAATAACTCTCAAATCTACCTACCTACCTGTCTATTTCCCTATCTATCGATTAATATAAATCTATTTTTTGTAAAACAAAATGAATGAGAAGTGTGAAAAAAAGTGTTTGTAAAGAGAGTAAATTTTATAGTTTTAATTTTAATCATTAATGCAAAAAGTCTTTGATCAGGCGAAGATTACCTTCGCTTCAGAAGTACTAGATGGAGTTCACTCGCTTCTGGAAGCAATTTAATAACTTGATTGGCTGCCGTTCTTCCCGTTCCAGTGGTTCCAGGAGGCACTTATGGACACTGAAGAACCCTTGTTAACGTACAAGAAGGAAATTTCCTTATCACGGGAAAATGTAATAAGCATTTTGAATGTTTAAATACACGCTCTTTCTTTATACGGTTCGATTGATAAATTTAATAGGAGTTGCTCATGTAGTTCAATAGCCGTCAGCATCATAACTACAACACTCGCGTCTTGTCTTATTTCAGTACAGATAGATACATCCGTAAGTGAGGTACAGGCTTGTTATTTACCATTTCTATTCTTATCCATTCTCGGCTTACGGTTTATTACCTTTTTTTTTTAAATATTAAACCGTTCCAAAGGCTGCAGCGAAAGGGAGAAGCCTATAAAGTCTTGAAATCTGATTTGCAAAATTTGCTGACCATCTCAAATTTAAAACCTGAAGCGAAAACGATTCTCTGAAGAAATTCTGTTTGGTATTAAGTTTCATGGAAGAACATGGTTCGTTTCTAGTATGTCCTTTTTCTTTTTTCTTTTTAACACGGGAAGAAACCATGAATTTCTTACATTTTTTGTGTCATTTTGACTCAGATTTCGCTTTGAGAATTTCCTTATAATAAATTCTTTATAATAATTCACTAAATATGTGCAAAATGTATATTAACTGCAATTAGGATATCGCAAGGATGCAGCAATATAATCAAAACCCTTGTACAAATTCATTGTTTTGAACATGCTCGTTTGGAATATATAGTCTTGAACGTATTTAAAAATATTAAATCAGGAGATAATCAAACAGAAATGCTTTTCTTGTGTATTATACAGAGGGTTGTTGACAAAATTAAATAGACACCTTGGGTTTTTTCATAGTTATTCATTTGATAATAAAGCCAATAAATAATAACAGATTTATTGAATCAATATAGTTGCAAAGGTGAACGCAACACGATTCCATTAATGTAAAGCTGACACACGTTCTCGCATTCCATTCATGAGCTTTACCAGTTTTTCTTTAGGACAAACATCGTGGTGTCTATTTACTTTTGTCAACTCTGTGTGTGTGTGTGTGTGTGTGTGTGTGTGTGTGTGTGTGTGCCACAGATTTTAGTTCCTCTCTTCTTCCGTATCTTAACATTAAAAAATTTTCAGTGTTAAATTCCGTAATGTTGCATTCTGGCTTATTGTAGATTCTGTTCATGTCTGTTTGTGGAGATTCTATACTATTTGGGTTTCTTATTTTTTAAATAGTTTTTGTGTCATCAGCGAAGGGTGTCACTGTGCTTTCATTGGTAACTTCATTATCCATGTCAGTTAGCATGATTAATTGATTATGAATAGTAATGGAGCTAATCTGTTCGTTGTGGCACTGAGCTATGGACCTCTGAATCTGATTAAGATTTTCCTTGAACTATACCAACTTGCTCCCGCTCACTTGGAAATTATACATTCATTTTCTCACTTTTCCTGCTCTTCCCCATATATTTCAATTTATGTGATATGATTCCATGTTCACACACATGCCGAACGCCTTGACCAAGTCTGTGTATATCACAGCATAGTTTTCATTGTTTTCGAGTGCATCAATGATGATGATATAGTGTTCCGTTAGCTGTGATAGATACGATCTCCCTGACCGGAATCCATGTTAGTTATCATTTATTTATTTCTGAGTCTCCAAAAAGTTATAGTTTTTCTCTAACTATTTTTTCAAATATTTTGGCGAGATGAGATGTCAGCGACAGCGAAATATTCTTTTATACAGTGATTCACTCGCTGGTAGCCCCAGAGTATCGTATTAGCGATACTCTGAGGTTACCAGCGAGTGAATCATCGTGTAGTTTGCCTATAGTTCGTGTGATATCATCCGTTGTGAAGTCAAAAGGCCGTTATACTTTCCCTTTGTAATTCTTCTTCATATTAAGTTATTAGTTTCAGAGATACTGCAAGCTGATTCATACTGAGCTTGACTTTATGTACGGAGTTCATTTTATATAATTTGGGGCTTCATTTTGACTATTTCTCAAAGAAACGAACAAACAAGCGGCAGCGTTGCGGTTTTGTAGCAGCGTCGTTGGAAGACGAAGTTGTTATTCGTCCGCGTTCGCAGGTTCGAACGTGTTTTGTTATTCCCATTTTAAAATATTCTACAAATTGTATTTAATGTTTTACGCTTTCGCGCTCTCATTATAATTTAAATAATTTATATTTGTTCGTATTTTTGCAAAGTTCATTTTAATGTAAATTTTTATAAAGAAAACATAGTTTTTATACGTTCAATATTTAGAGGAAAGATTCTATTCATTTAATTTAAATAATTTAATTTCACTTGTATTTTTCCAAAGTTCATTTTATTTATTTTAAATTTTAAACTCTTCAAGATATACTTTTGATATTTTTCTATATTTTATTCTCTTTCAATGATAAAAAGAAGAAATGAAGCTTGTATCATGCCTCAATAATTTAATACATAAATTGCAGTAAGTTATTGAAGCATGATACAAGCTTTATTTCTCCTATTTATCAGTAAATTGAGGATCCCGAGGAACGAAATCTAAAATTAAATTATTCTTTTATATTCTGCTTAAAAACTAAATTTTTTTTTCCTCTAAGTTTTAACTTTAATTTATAGTAATAATAAAAGCAGAAGTGTAGAGTAGGAAGAAGTGTTGAGTTGTAGGCATTTGGAGTTTGTGGACAGGGTAAAGCAACCCATGGGCGCTGTCTGAGTGGCTAAGGTACGTTGACAGCGGTGAGGAGTGTTGGGTGGTCCCTAAACTTCATAATTTATTTATATTACTTCACAAAATAAGTTCTATTTGTACTCGTATATAAATTTAAAAAAAAAAAAAATTTGTTTCCGGAATTTTTGGGATTAAAAATCTATTAACGGATTAAAAACATTGGTGCAGCCCTTGGGAGATTAAAGGGATTAAAAAGTTAATTTTTTAGTGCCTCTCCTCACCCCCTCCATCAATGCCATAGCCTTCCATCAGTGCCAAATATTTGCTAGCAACAACGTCTCGAGCTTCCTTGAGTTAACAAATAGCTTTCAATACAGTGTAATGCAAATAATTCAAAACTTAGCTCATCCAATTATCCAGGCTATTCATTAGTTTATTATGGTCTATATGGACCATGGACGGAATGATGCTCTGCGTAAAAAGATGTTTAATTCTTCAGACTTCCACTTAAACTTTGAATGCATCGACGATTTTATATATATATATACACAGTATATATATTCTTGGCATTTCCTTTTCTCGTGATCTTTCCTGGAAAGATCACATATACTCTCTTTCTAAAACAGCTTCTAAGAGGTTAGGTGTGCTGTACCGCCTCCGCAGTTTCTTCACCCCCACTCAGTTGCTGTCTCTGTACAGGGGTCTTGTTTGTTCGCCCCTGTATGGAGTATGCTTCTCATGTGTGGGGTGGTTCAACCCACACAGCCGTACTTGACCGAGTGGAATCAAAGGCTTTTCGTCTCATCAATTCCCCGCCGCTTACTGATTGTCTTCAACCTCTCTCACTTCACAGCAATTTTGCCTCACTCTCTCTTTACTATTGCTATTATAACGGACATTGCTCTTCTGAACTCTCTGTGTGCCTCCTCCATTAAAGATTGCACGCAATACCAGACTTTCTACACTTTCTCATCCCTTTTCTGTCCAACTATCTAATGCAAGGGTTAATCGGTATTTCCAGTCTTTCAACTACTCAACCGGTCAACTCTGGAACAATCTTCCTCAATCCATCTTTCCTCCTCTCTGTGACCTCCCATTTTTCAAACGCAGAGTGTCTAGGCTCTCTTCTTTTTCTATGGGAGGGGCGCTTCTGCTGGCTTTTGCTCTTGGCCCCTCCTTCCTGCATTATATATATATTTTCTCAGTACAAATTTGCACTCTTTCAAACGAGAAACATTTTCGGTTTTGCAGGAATTTACTTTCGTGAACCCTTAAGTTCATCTCGAGTTCATTGATGATAAATGATTTTCAGCAGAAACAAACCTGCTAGACTGCAGAACTTACATCTCTGCGTGGTATAAAGAAATACGTATATGTAAAGCCCTTTTACACTATAAAATTTATGATGCTGAGCTTGATACAATTATTTTTCCCTTCTCTTAGCAAGGAAAAATGCTTTGTTGAAAAAATTATGTAGGAAATGAATTACCCTGGAATGTAATACAGAGACATACATTTTCTTGGATATATTATGGCTCTAATTTTTACTAGGATAGGATGAGAGCAGGGAGGAACTTCCTCCTGCATTAAACACTGTGTGTGTGTGTGTGTGTGTGTGTGTGTGTGTGTGTGTGTGTGTTTTCACTATATATTATGGGAATACCAATCCTGACGTTAATGAAGAAATCTTTGTTAAATTAAACAATACATTAGAAGGGCTACACATGGTGTGTTAAATGAAAATGTTTATTGGCAGACTATAGTCCATATGACAAATATTATTAATACAATGACAGTTCACATACTACGGATAAAAATATATACAATTGATTAGAAATAATACAGTAATGTCGAAGTTAGGTGTAGCTACAGACAGACGTTTTTGTACCATGAATTTCATAGCTTAGAGCCTTAGAGGATAAACGGCAGGACTCATGGATAGCTTGGATAATCGGGTAATAGTTTGACCTAAATATTTAAACTCTTGTACTTCCTCAATTACTTCACCATTCATTTTAAACCTAATATCAGTTGGCTGATTATAGCTTTAAGGATGAAATTGCATAACCTTAGTTTTTGTAATATTAAAAAGAATATCATGGTTCTGCGAATACACTTCGCAGACTTTTAGTAGCTGATCCAGACCTTTAACAGAGGGACTTTAGCCCTGTTCAAAAATCAACTTTTTCTTATTTTCATAGGTTTCTGTACTTTTTCCCATGCTTTTTGACCTGAAAAGGCCGAAAATCACAACCATTTTGACCTAGGTTGTTCGGAAGCATTGCCGCATGGAGCTTTAAGTTTTCTGCCTTGAAATCGGCCAAAAGCACCAGTTCCGGGGTCTCTTGAATCATGTTTTGCACTATAACTTTTTATCTAAACAAGATAGAGCAACAAAATAGGCACCAAATTAAAGTGTTTTTAATCCTCTTTCTAACTTATACAATTATGATAGTCTTGGAACAAGAAATGGCACATTGGTACATACAAAGATTTCAGAAATATCACAAAATTCGTTTTCTCACATCATCCATACAGGAGTGTAGAACAGCGCAAGGAAGGTGTAGAGTCTTTCCAGCTTTGATACAGTGTCTTCGTCGTACTCAAGTTGATCTGCAAACATCAGCATTTTCATGGAGTACAGGTTTCTGGCCATCCATCTGGCCTGATGAATGGCGCCTGGTCGACTCCAGTGAATACCTCGAGGAGGCGTTCCTCCAAGAACAATGACTGTCAGTTCAGCCATTTCCCTGTAGTCGGCTCTTGGAAGCCTTTCTGCTGTTAGAATGTCTTGGAGTATTTCTTCACTGTTCTTCTTCTTTTCCTTCAGCCATTCAGTACAACATGTTAAGACAGTAATTGTTAAGTACATGCTAAATATCGCAATGGAGTAAAACTTAAAACTTTTTGTAACGTTCAAAGTAATTAGTTTTACCTTGTTCTTGTCTATGCTGCAGTCTTTCATTCCTCGCTGCTTGCTGCAGGGATCTTGTCTCAAAAATCTTGTCATGACCAGACATATGACCTTTCCTCTCAGTCTTTTGGTCTTCGTAGAACCTGATATCTTCATCTTTCTTCTCTCTGGATAACAGTCTGTTGTTCTGTATTTCCTGGATTGCATCTGGAGCTCCTATATCGAACAGGCTGTCTAATTCCAGCACAAATGCTCCTCTTTTTCCTCCAGGGTTACTTGCTCTTCCTTTGCTTTTCACAGAGCACGATGTTTCTCATGTAGTTTCATGAAGAGCTTCATTGCGTTGACTTGGTCATTGTCTTGATCCTAGCCATCTGCCAGAATGGGATGATAGATTCAACTGTTTCATATGCAGGTCTTGAACCATGGGCCTCCCTGCATTTTCCGGTAAATTCTGAAGATTAAGGAAATACTGGAACGCCTGTCTGTTGGTGGGAAGCTGGGAACCACTGATAAAGCTGAAGGGTATCCAACCAGGAAAGTTTCAGTGAGAGATCTGGTAGATGGCCCAGTTGACACCTGCCTGTGGACAGTACGTGGAGGTTCTGAGATATCAACTGTGCGCCCACGGAGCTCCCTCAGCTCCTTGCTTAATGCCATTGTGAAATTGTAACTTGTAGATGGTTTTCTAGATTCTGATTGAGTTTCTGTTGTTTCCTGAAAAATGATAGATAATTATTATTATTATTATTATTATTATTAATTATTATTATTATTATTATTATTATTATTATTTATTAATTTTATGCTCTTTCATTTGATACCTAATTTGTTGCTCTATCTTGTTTAGATCAAAAGTTAAAGTGCAAAACATAATTCAAGGGACCCGGGAATTGGCGCTTTGGCCGATTTCAAGGCAGAAAATTTAAAGCTCCATGCGGCAATGCTTCCCAACATCCTAGGTCAAAATAGTTGTGATTTTCGGCTTTTTCAGGTCAAAAAGCATGGGAAAATGTACAGAAACCTATGAAAATAAGAAAAAGTTGATTTTTGAACAGGCCTAGAGGGACTTATTAACAAAGCTGGGCACTTGCGGTTTTTTTTGCGGTACTGCGGTACTGCGGTACTACCGCACTACCAAACCGGTACCGCATAACGCAGTACCGCAAAGGATCGCTGAAAGTACAGCCTGTACTTTCAGCGATCCTTTGCGGTACTGCGTTATGCGGTACCGGTTTAGTAGTGCGGTAGTACCGCAGTACCGCAGTACCGCAAAAAAACCGCAAGTGCCCAGCTTTGCTTATTAACACCATATCATCGGCATAAACTAAGTTATTTATCCTTGTGTTATCTATACAACATCCCACTGTTGCCTCATTAAGTGAAGCAATTAATCCGTCAATATACACATAAAACAGCATCGGGGAGAGCAAGGAGCCTTGTCTCACCCCGCAAGAGGAGCCAAAACATTCGGATAGTACATTGCCCTACCTAACGGTAAAAGATTGGTGGGAATACCAAAATTTCAATAAAAATATGTTAACCATTAAAATATGTTAACCGTAGAAGACCAGTGTGGAACCGCACTCATAGAGACTAGTGTCGGGTCTACATAACCCCAAAATGAAACTTACATTTACTGGCTAAATCCAACAATTTATTATTACTAAACAATAATAAAAATTAATTAACTTGCGTACAATGAAAGACATCAATTCACAAAAACAAATATACTTTTATTTTAATAGACCACACCGGCCTGACACGGTTAAAATATGTTAAAAACATATTTAGTGTTAAAAAGTATTTATTCTGCTCCCCCCACCCACCAAGTTATAAAAAGAAAACTCAAATGTAAAAATTTGTTTTTGCAGTTTTCTTCTTTAACTTCAAATTTTGGGGGATTACTTTTCACGCATTCCGAAAATCGAGATTCGATGTTAAATTTTTTGGCTTGCATTTTCTTGAAGGTGGAATTTAATCTTACGGGCAATTACATTTCGTGGAATCAATCCCCTCTCTAAAAATTTTGTTTTTTTATGGTACATGAATTTCTCTTATCGGATTGAGTTTTCACCCTTTTTTTTAACTTTTTTTAAAATTTAAAAACAGGAATATTTTGCACAAGCAGCTAAAATAGGGATTTCACTTCAGCACTTTCGGAAGGACTGCTACAAATAAAGTTGCTTGGTCGATGACAGCCACATTTGTTCACGAAACGATTTCCCTCGAACAAATTTGATTCGGCCATCTCCATACATCTTTTACACTAAGCTTTGGATGGATCGTTCAGCAGTTCTGGAAACGATCTTAAAAAATATGGTAAAGTTTGACGGAACAGTAAAGATAAAAAAATCTGAGCAGTCACTATTCCCGGTGAGAAATAACAGAAATAACATCTAAAATTAATTTTGTCATCTTCAAAATTTATAGAAATTTTGGAGCATTTGTTAAGAATTGTTTCATCAGCAAATGAAATGAAATGTAAATTCCATCAAAACTGATGTCACTTCAGCTCTCTTTGGAAATTTTATATCGGCAAAAAAGGTTTCATAGGTCAGAACCCATTAAGTCTAAATTACTAAACACATATTTGAATTTAGTTTTTATAAATCAAAGTTTACATTAATATACCTTAGAGTGCTATGTACAGAAAGCAGTATTTTCATCATTGTAGAAAATCATTCTGTCAGCCACAGCCGCTTTTTTGAAGTATAACGTTCCATTCGAGTTTTCTACAGATTGGCGACATTTCATCGATCTGGAGAACTAATTCATCTTTCTTTTGTCAACTGCTTTCGTTCATTTCAAATACATGGTAAGCAGATTCTTTTATATATATATATATATACTTACTTTTGGTTACTTTTGGTGAGTTTGAACGACGGTTCAGGATCGACCTGCGGTCGACTCCTCTGCAGCATCCCGCCTCATTTGCGAGGTTTGGTGAAGGAGGGAATTGCTGTCTAATCTCCTCCTGCCCTCGTAGCCTGCCACGCATGGCTGGTCAGGGACTTTGCAAAAGAATCTGTCTAGCTGGTTCTTGAAGTTATTCAGGTCGGTGTGCTGGAGATTCCTCACTTCTTTTGGAAGGATATTGAAAAGCTTTGGGCCCCGTATTCTGAGGGTATTTTCCATCTTCGTTTTCATGGCCCGTTCATGTCTCGTTTTTTGTGTGGGCTTGTGAGTACTGAAAAATACTCAGTTATTGGTAGGACTAGACTCTTCCATAATTTGAGCATGATGTTCGCTTTTCTGCTACGGAAGCTTCTCCAGATGATTCCCATTAGTTTTCTAGCCGTTGTGATTTTGATTTTATAGTGCTCTCTGAATTCTGCATCCGACGACATTATTACTCCAAGATCCCTGACTTGTGGATTTGGTGTTATCTGTTTGGCTTGCATAGTTTTGTACCCTTTTTTCTGTAGCTCTTTGTTATTACCATATCTTAGAAGTTGGAATTTTTCTTCGTTGAATTTCATATTGTTGTCTTCTGCCCACTGGAATAATGTTTCAATGTCGTTTTGTAATTTTCTTATGTCATCTTCGTTCAATATTTCCTTACGTATCTTTGTGCCATCTACAAAGCATGATACAATACTGGCCTTAATATCTGCATAATATCTGCAATCATTATTATGAACAGCAAGGGAGCTAATACTGTCCCTTGTGGGACAGAGCTCACGACTTCCGAGACTTCCGATTTAACTCCATTTACCACCACTCTTTGCGTTCTTTGCGTTCTTTGCGTCAAGAAATTCAATATCCACCTTCCTAGCTTTCCAGTAATTCCTGTATTCTTAAGTTTGTGTGCTATGATTCCATGGTCACATTTATCGAAGGCTTTAGCAAAGTCAGTATAGATTACATCAATTTTTAGTCCTCGACACAATGTTTCTAATATTTTCTCCTTGTGGTCTAGTAGCTGTGACAGGCATGATCTTCCCACCCTGAAGCCATGTTGATTTGGGTTGTATAAGTCTTTTTCTTGTAGGTAGTAGGTAGTTTTGCCTCTACAGTAATTATACATTCAAAACACTTTATAAGGTGTGAGGTGAGAGCCACTGGCCGATAATTTTTGGGCATTGCTCTGTTACCACCTTTAAATATGGGGGCAATGTTCGCGTTCTTTAAGGGAATGGAATTTGTCCTGTGTCGAGTGATTTCCTCCATAGTAAGTATAGCGGTTTTGCAATACTCTCTCTGCATTTCTTTAGAAATGTGGTACTTCATGTGTCTGGCCCTGGCGCTGAATTGTCTCGCATCTGTGATAAGGCCATAATTACATACTCCTTCCGTGAACTCGAAGTCCATTAATAGGTTTGTGCCGGAATTTGTTCTTGGTTGATCTGTATCTATGTCGAAAAATTCGTCTAGGTTTTCCACTTCCATCTCGGACTTAGGGGTGCTAAACACAGACTTAAATTGTTCCCTAAGCAGTTCACTTATTTCTTTCGGGTCATTTGTGTATTCGGCCTCTCCGTCTATCAACGGTCCAATACTCTCATTACACTGTATTTTCCTTTTCGCAAACGTGTAGAAGTATTTTGGGTTATTTTTTATGTTTTCTGCTACCTTGTTTTCCTCCTCGTTTGTCTTATGTATGTTTGCTTTAGGTCCATTTCTATTTCGCCAAGTTTCCTCTCTAGTTTGAGGCTCTTTGCGTCAGTTCTGCATCTGTGAAGATGTTTTACGGTTTGTCTTCGTTGCCTGAATAGTGTCCTGATTTTCCTGTCGAGCTTGCTACGGTTTCAGTCTCTATTATACATAATATTTCTTGTGGAGTCTTCTCGTGAAGGAGCAATTCCCAATTTACCTCCTTTCAATCTTTATTTATGTTTTCCTATTTTACTTTCTTTGAATTTATGTTTAAGCCTTCAAATATTCCATCTGGCTGTCTAGGATGTGTTTTCGGACCTCTGGGTGCTAACTTCAATTGTATATCGATGAGGTTATGGTCGGAGAACTTTGTGTGCGTTACTTTTGTATTCATTATTATCCCGTTGTTATCTGTCCAGATTAAATCCAAAACATTCTCCTTTCTCGTGGCTTCACCGATTTCTTGGGTAAGGGCCTAATGTTCCATAATATCTAATAGCATCGTTGCTTGGGTTCTGTCATCTTTAGTAATGTTGCCATGAAACTTCTCAATATATATAACTTCGTCATTTTTCTTCCATGATATGAATGGGAAATTAAAATCTCCGAAAATTAGAATATTTGTTGCTGGAGTTTCAAGTACTTATAATATGTTTTCTATTATTTGCAGCAAATTGGAATTCATTTTTTGTGGTGTTTGGTGGTCTGTAGATGTTCATAATGGTTAGGTTCAGTTCTTTTACTTCTAATATAATAACTTCAACTGTGCTGTTTGATTTGTTTACCTTCACTTCACATGTATATGTGTTTTTCACGTAGATACAACACCCTCCCCCTCGTCTCGCCACTCTATCTGCTCTGTATTTGTTGTAGTCCAGCAATGCTATTTCAGTATTCTCGATGCAGTTTTCACAGCCTTTTTCGCACTTATGTAAGTGTGTTTCCGTTAGGCATATGATATCCATGTCGGTTTCCGTAGCTAAATTTTGCAAGTATTGTAATTTGCAGTCTGCATGGTCGGTATAGAGGCCTTGTATATTGGTGTATATGTAATACATTTACCGGGTTTCTAATCTTCGTGTTCGATTTTCCTAAATGATGGTCGTTTCCTGGTCGATGTCGGTTTCTGTTTGGTGTTATTGGTTGGGTTGCTGCATTCGGGAGTATTGGGGTTGCGGCCCGTGATACAACTGTGGTTGTTGTATTATTGGTGGGTGATGATGAATAGGAGGGTGATGTGCGTAATGTTGTGGTGCATATGTTTGCTGCGTTCTGCCTCTCCTTGTTAGAAGGGCAAGCTGTGCTTTTATTATCTTCATTTCTTCTAAAAAATATGTTTCATTACTCTTGTTATTACTTCTATGTCGAATATGATCTGTTCTTTGCCGTTCTCTTCTTTGCCGTTCTCTTCTTTGCGTACCATTTATATGAAAATACGGGCACTCTATGTTCAGACATTTTTTTTCAGTAATTGACTGTCTGCACATACGAGAGTGAAAAAAGTTGCAGTTTGAGTCATATTTGTACGCACCTATTTTATAATATTCACATATGGCCAGTCGTTTAAATTCCCTCTGAGTCTAGTCTTATGTGATTCGATTTCCTTCTTCTGCTCCGCCACCACTTCTTCCCTACTCAGTGGGGTTGTTTTCCTCGGCGTGTATTTCGTATCTCCCTCTTTTGCTGTGGGTATCTCTTTATCTGAGGCTGCTTTCTCCCCTCCCTGTAGTGTTTTCTTTTTCGGTTGTGCAGGAGTTTTCTGTTTCCTGTTTTTCTGACGGTAAAACTGCTGTACTTGATTCTTCTATTTCAACATTTTGTATTCCCCTCTGTACTAATTTTCTGTTGTTTTCCATGCACTTGACGCACAAGAAACCATAAAGGCATATATATATACCTTTGGTAAACTTCCGCCCGAATTACTCATTCTGACGAAGGTCAAGCTTTTCACTCCACCTTAGACCTACAGTTTAACGTGGAATCCGAACGACGCCCCACCAGCAGCCCAGTGTCTTAACCACTAGGCCACCCAGGGTACCCATTTATCTACCAACCACTTTCTTTATTGTGTGGAAGGATGAACAGCTGGGTTTTTCTGCGCGCCGGCTGCCGTCACCGGGAATCGAACCCGGGGCCGATGGATTCGTAGTCAGCAAAGCCAACCACTACACCACCGAGGCGCATTTATATATATATATATATATATTAGATCAAATGAAAATTATTTTTCTTTATTTTTAAGAAATATATTTTTCGGGCCACTTATATAATTTCTACAAATATATCTTTAAATTAAGCATAAATTATGCTTATTTTGGAATTAATCATATTCAAATTTACCACATCTCTAACTTAATTTCCTGAAATTTTATTTTTATATTACAGTTTCTTTATTTAATCCTAACTTAATTCTGCAATATATTCAGTTATGCACATTATTATACTATATATAGAAATAAATTTATAATTTTTTTTTACCCTTACTGGATTCGAACCGCTGTACCCAAGATATCCATCACTCGACGTAAAGTGCTTTTCGTGATGTGAGTGCGTTTGCAGATTGGCTATTTATAGTTTTCTTTAACATTACAATTTTATGAAATGTGTTTTAGGTGGAAACTTTATTTCCTTCGCGCATGCGCTTCATTAGGAAAAATGGGAAAGATTTCAACTTCGTCGATATTATCCATCTTGGCATAAATGAGAAAACTTTAGACGCGAAATTATGTCAACATAGAACTAATGGGAGGTAATGTGGTACTTTCAACATTTGTAGAAATATTTTAGGCAGTTGTTACGAATTCTTTCATCGAAAAAATGAAATGAACGCTAATTCCATCAAAACTTACGTAATTTTGCCTCTCTCTGTAGAAGTTCCATTAACTACGGTTGGAATTGTTTAGAAACAACTATTAAATTTAACAAGTAATTTTCTTTCGCAATATTTTTTTTTAAAGTTTTCTTTAAAAAATATATATTTCCTCTTTCGTCAATAAAGCTTTGAGATATAATTCTTAATTTTCATTTATCTTGTATCGTATTTAGGTCATACTGCAACATTTTATCACAGACGTTAAATCTCAAAATGTTCAGAAGTAAATCGGAGGTGAAAACACATTATTAAAAATGTTTAAAAACTAGGAGCAAAGAAATGTGTTCAGAAATGCGTTTTACTTAAACACGGTTTGTTCAATGTGTTGCGTTCAAATGTTTTTTCATTTTTTTTTTTCATATATTTTTTCAAATATTTTTTCAGATATTTTTCAGATATTTTTTCAGATATTTTTACGCGTATACACTATTATGGAAGATCTAATAATACTTGTATAATTTGCATCCAACTTTGCTTTGAACTTTATTGTTAGCGATGATAAGATTTCGATGAGTATTATACTAACTAATTTTTGTTGGCTGTTTATATTACAGCACTCAACTGAAGTTAATTTTAATGTGAGAAGCGATAAACACGTAGTAAAGATTTATACAAATAGATTGTTCCAGCGAGAGTAACACCGATCATCTTTCAAATGCTTTAAACTAGAACACCGGAATAAAGAAAAGTTGTTTCATACTCGAAGGAAAGTGTTCCAAGGTTTGGCTCTTCTGGACCAATTAAATCAGTAAGGAAATGGTCCGAAATGGAGGAACTTTTACTGAAATTTGGAAAATGTTCCAATTTGAACTATTTAAATCTTCAATATCAGTAGTATGTATGCATCAGTTATAAATGAATAAAACTGTATGATAAACATTGTGTTCACTATTCAGGTATGAAAATATGTTTATTTTTAAATCAAAGTTCAGGTATTAACATCAGCCTTTTATGGATAATGGAAAATGCATATCGAATTAATGTTCATTCCGAAACATTAAGTTAATTATTAATTTCAAGTTTATATTTGGATGTTTAAACACTTCCTTTGAAGAATGTTCAGATTTACATGTTCACTTGACCTTAAAAGATAGTTTTGTTTATTTATGGAGTATGACTTTAATTGATCTTCACACAGTCATATCTCATGTTTACAAAAAACATTATAGTGGTTTTGAAACGAATATAAATAACATTGTACTTAGAGACTTCAAGTATGCTCGACAGGTACTCGAACCCAGGGTCACTGATATGCGACGCCAGAATGCTAACCAATTGTCCATCCAAACGATCAAGTCTTTACGCGGGAAATTTAATCTTTGGTTAAGACATTCCCTTGTAAAGGAAGATTTTTGTTTATTTGAATGAACGAGTGGTTAGCAACCTGGTCTCGCATACCAGCAACCGTGGTTCGAGGAATCTTTGGGCCGTGTGACTTAAATATTCCAACAACAATGCCATTTACTTACGCCATATATTAAATATGTTGAACTTTGTCTTCACATTATACTAAAAGTAACCAATAAAACAACTGACACAATAAATCCAGATGGAATCTATATATCCTCGTAAACTCATAATAATGACAATAACGCTTTAAGTTAGTGAATAACCAGTATTTTTATAATATGCTTACAAAAATTCGATAAATCTGACTAGATTTTTGAAGCATTAGTATGCGAACGTATATTTAAAATTAAATTGTAACAAACATTATGAAATTGTTTTTAAGCACCATAAATACAATTCATTTCAACCGAAATGGTGGTGTACACCAGTGATTCCTAATTTGTGGTACGTGTACCACTCGATGATACGCGGAGCTCTTTCAGGCGGTACGCAAGAGGGTTACAAATGCCCAGCTTGCTAATTGATAATTACTTCGATAATAATGTTCTTCAAAGTAATGTCAGTTGTAGATGAATATCCGGCAACGGGCAACCTTTCCGACTGCGGGTTTGCATGCTATCCAATTTTCCGTTCAGGTAGATTTTAATTTATTAAACGATAATGTACAAGGCCAGAATCAAAATTTTGAGTCAGTACAAATCTCGTTGAATATTATTAGAATATCATTTAGATAAGGCTGAAAATTCAAGAGTGAACCCCACAGTTCCTTTCCTATCTTCCTTATTCAATGGTATGGTGGTACTTAAATAAAAGCAAAATGGCAAAGAGTGGCACGTCGTGTTAAAAAGGTTGGGAACCCATGGTATACACTAAGTTAATAATTATCCTTTAGACCTCTGAATTTTACCTTTAAAAACTTCACTTTAACGTACTTACAACTCCAAAATCTTTAACGTGCTTTTTTTTTTTACTTTACCGTGCGAGCGAATGAACTTTACCTTACCTTCGATCTTCACCTCTCTGTATTCTTTTACATCTTGATATTCATTCTACGGCCTCCGTTTCGGCGTAAGAGCAAACAAAGGCTCTCCATTTACAGACTCATTTGTTACGGTTTCAGGAAAAATAATGCCTTCTTTCTCGAACGGATGTTCGCTATTTTGGGCACTAGCCAACATTAGCTGCTGTCACTGCACGCGTACCTAAATTAAAATTTCTCAAGCTTAAAGAAGCTACACAATTCTCTCTCTCTCTCTCTCTCTCTCTCTCTCTCTCTCTCTCTCTCTCTCTCTTGGAGAAATGATCCAACGACGAAATGATGACTTCTTGTACATAATAAATAAATAAGAAATTCCTTAAAAAAATGCATGACGTACATTAAATTAGTATTTTAGTATTCATGCTATCCCTTATTTTCCTCTCCCTTGTAATGCGTAACTGTGTACACGTGATAAGTGTACAAATGGTGTGAATGAACTCTGAAGCTCTTCTTTTCATTATACTTTTTTCTACTTTCCTATAAATCTTCTTTCACCACTATTTTCTGCCAGCAGTTGCTGGTGGAGGAGGAAGAGAGCCTTGTTCTTTACTGTTGCTACTATTCCTGTGTGAAACTTTACACGTCTATAAGTGTAAGCATGGTATAAGTTTCCAGTTTTCTTTTTTCATTGCTATTTCTAACTTTTTTACTGCCTTCTTGGGCTAACCTAGAGTGGATCTTAGGGCCTTTGTTAGCCTGTAACTCTGTAACTAACTCTCTCGCACGAAAAAAACCTGGCTAAAATCTAATGAATTGTTAATATTTTAGGCCTACATAACTTAGCTCTAACTTTTCTTTTTACTAATTATTGTTTAGTGCGTTATATTTAACCCGTTTTGTTATCGTGGTATTTTATACAGATTAACCCACTGATGACAGAATTGCGACATTATTCCGAAACGTTTCACCGAAATGAGGAATATATATATTCACCATCTACACTGACCACACGAGACTACAATTCCATCGATACAGTTACAGTGTGAACGTCTGCTGAAAATCTTGGTCTTCTAGAAAATCCTTTATGTTTTATATTTGACAAAGTAGATCATATTAGACGAGACCTTCTCGTACCTGTCTGTCTTGATTTCTATGATTCGGAAGAAATAGAACATGCGAGGGTACAGTTGAACACCCCGTTCAGTGCTACCCTCCCAACTCGTAGAGGTAACTCCAGAAACGAGAATATCATAAAAGACATTATAAATAAAATGTAGACTCTTCGAGATAAGAAGAACAATATTACAGTCTACGTTACTAACTTCCATAGAATACCAGTAATCTCTATGGGTGATGTAGACGTTTCAGGACTCCTCAAACAGTATAATGAAGTACAAAAGTCTTTAATTGAAATGAAACACCAACACGTGGTGTCAAATCAGAAAAATGCGATTTCGCTCGAACAATTTCGGTTGGAGTTAGATGCGTTGAAAGAGACGCTCCTCCTGAAGCCTAGTTACTCGGAAGGTGTCCAACAAGTCAGAACTCCAAGAAGCGCGTCGGGCAGCGAGGGAAACGAAATCCCCTCCCCCAACTCCACCCCCGCAAGTGGGGTGGAAATGCAGCCTGCAGGGGAAGCGGTCAACCCCCCTCCTGCTTAGGAAAGGACTCCCGCTCCCGATTTCACAATGGATCAACAGGTGGTGAGTGTCAACACCTTCGACAACATTAATATTAGGAACAGGGACTGTACGGTGCCAAGAGACGAGGCATCACTGCTCTCTTCTTTGCCTTCAGCTGCATGGGAGAGGAGCTCGATTACTCAAATGCCTCGCTCGGCATGCAGTTTCACCCCCTGCCACGGAAGAAGGAGGGACACGCGCGTCCGTCAGGATATAAACACCAGTAAGAGACTCTCACCAAGCCACAGAGTAGGGGAGGGGCCTCCAGTTCCCCTAAGGTCGTACCACCCATCCCCCAGTCAGGCGAACCCTGCCTCAGGGAGACTGAGGGAAGATGACGGGTGGGTTACGGTTAACAGACGCACTTCACGAAGGGTTCCTCAACCTGTTCTCGCAGCAAGGCCACCACGTGACGAATCTCACCCTCTTTTTGTCGTGAATTCAGTTCTCGAACGAGGAAAGCGATATTCGACACATTGTGGAAGAAGTCTATAGTGAACACAATATATTGTTAGTTAATAAACTAAAAAATCCCTGTATAATAACTTACTTAAAGTAATAATAGGTGTAAACTCGCAGTTCAACCCATACAATACGAGTCAGTGGCCAGAAGGTATTATTGTTAAGGAGTTTATTTACTTTTCCAGGAGATTTGATAACATGCAAAATAATAATAATAATAATAATAATAATCGGCGCCCTAACTGTGATGCCTGAAATTTGTACTATGTGTATAGTATAATAATAATAATAATAATGATGAATTTTCTATCAGTCATGGCGGATAACTTGTTGAAAATACTGTAGTCTCATATAACGTAAGGTCAGTAAGGAATTCAATTGTACAGTAGATGTTCATAAAATCTGTGACAGTGCAGATTTGATACTCCTGCAAGAGCACTGGCTACCAAAGCAAGCGCTAAAACTCCTCTCTTGTGTCATCAGCAGTAAACTTGTCAAATGAGTTAATGTATGGTAGATCTTTTGGTGGTGTTGCTTTCTTAATAAGGAAAAATTTGTCAAAACATATAAAATTTTTAACAAGCGATAATGTAAGGTTGTTAGGGATTCAATTACAAGTAAAGAATGATTGCGTATTAATTGTAAATTCCTATTTACCATTACCATACAACAACGGCAGTAATCTAGATGAAAAAATTAAGTCACTATCAGATAACCCCAAATATTCTCACTGTATATTAATGGGGGACTTTAATGCTCATGTGAACACGGAATTCTATGTAGAATTGGGTAACATGTGCAAATCGACCAAATTAAGAATAAGTGATGTAGATGTTTAGGCGTAACCAGTAGTAATTTCACATACGTTAGTGATATGAGTGGTACCACCAGGTGGATTGATCATTGTCTCACTAGTAATAATCTAAAGGATCGAATTGTTGGAGTTCATATTTTGCATGATTTCCTTCTTTCTGATCATAGACCGTTAGAACTATTAATTAATTTTACCATCGTACTCTTTGTGCAACACGACATAACAGAACTCAATCGGTAAGATTAATCGCGTAGTTTGGTATTTCCACCAATCTTTTACTGTGAGGCGGGCAATGTACTAGTCAAATGTTTTAGCTCCTCTTGCGGGTGAGGCAAGGCTCTTCGCTCTCCTCTCTCCTATGTTGTTTAATGTGTATATTGACGGATTAATTGCTTCACTTAATGAGGCAACAATGGGATGGTGTATAGATAACACAAGGCTAAATAACTTAGTTTATGCCGATGATATGGTGTTAATAATTCCCTCTGTTAAAGGTCTGGATCGGGTACTAAAAGTCTGCCAAGTGTATTCGCAAAAACATGATATTCTTTTTAATGTTACAAAAACTAAGGTTATGCAATTCCATCCTAAAAGCTGTAATCAGCCAGCTGATATTATGTTTGAAATGAGAGGTGAAGTAATTGAGGAAGCACAAGAGTTTAAGTATTTGGGTCAAACTATCACCAGCTCCTTGAGTGATGACTCGGATATAAGAAAACAATCTCGAAGCCTTTGTGCTAAAACGAATATGACTACAAGGAACTTCCGGTTCTATACAAGTGAAGCTAAAGACACGCTCTTTCGTACTTTCTGCACTAATATATACGGACAGCAACTCTGGGTGAATTATAAAAAAAGTTCTGGCAAAACCCTAAATTTGTTGTACAACAGGTCTTTTAGACTCCTACATAAATTACCCCCGAAATGCTCAGCTTCGCAAATGTTTGCTACCCGTAATGTCCCGAGCTTCCCGGAAGTAACTAGATGTGCTCAATACAGCCTAATGCAAAGAATTAAAAAATCAACCAACCCTATTATCCAAGCTATCCATGAGTCCTGCCATTTGTCTTCTAAGCTATGGAATCCATGGTACGAAATCGTTTGTCTGTAGCTCCACTTAACTTCGACATTACTGTATTATTTCTCATTAATTGTATATATTTCTACCCTTAGTATGTGAACTGTCATTGTATTACTAGTATTTGTCATATGGACTATGGTCTGCTAATAAACCTTTTCATTTTCATTTCACTCACTTTCATATATACTGTACAGGGTGTCCCAGAATTAACTATCTATTTCAATGAAATCGGACAAATTTTTTAAAAACACACTTTTATTTATGTTTATCATGTTTAATATGTGTTAAAAATGTATAAATTTCTAAATTTTTTTCATAATTTTATTTTCATAATTTTTTCATTATCTGGTCCAATGAAAGACCGTCTGAAGTCATAGAATGGCAAAGAGACTCTCCAAAAGTTAACGTGTGGCTTGGAATGACCAAATCCAAAATTTATGGCCCATTCTTCTTTGCGGTAGCAACTGTAACAGGTACCGTCTACCTTGATATGCTTCAGCAGTTTCTCGAACCACAGCTTCTCTGATGATGGCATTCTTGATAATGTTGTGTTTCAACAAGATGGAGCACCATGTCATTATGCTCTAATTGTTCGAGAATACCTCAACAGACGCCTTCCGAATCGGTGGATTGGACGTGGAGGACCTCGACCTTGGCCTCCGCGTTCTCCGGATTTGACACCCCTGGATTTCTTTGCATGGGGTTTCATAAAAACAAAGGTTTATCGCCAAAAGATCAATGCTTCTTGTTGAAACACAACATTATCAAGAATGCCATCATCAAGAAGCTGTGGTTCGAGAAACTGCTGAAGCATATCAAGGTAGACGGTACCTGTTACAGTTGCTACCGCAAAGAAGAATGGGCCATAAATTTTGGATTTGGTCATTCCAAGCCACACGTTAACTTTTGGAGAGTCTCTTTGCCATTCTATGACTTCAGACGGTCTTTCATTGGACCAGATAATGAAAAAATTATGAAAATAAAATTATGAAAAAAATTTAGAAATTTATACATTTTTAACACATATTAAACATGATAAACATAAATAAAAGTGTGTTTTTAAAAAATTTGTCCGATTTCATTGAAATAGATAGTTAATTCTGGGACACCCTGTATAGTAGTCTTTCGCACTGCAATTCGTTAACTTCATGCATTCGTAGCCTATCCTTTCCTGTAATGTAACCGGATATTCAATTTTACGTTTTTGCTTTGTTTGTTCGGCATTTATATTCTGTTCTATGATATTTCAGTTCTAAATTTGGGAATCCCTCTTCCGAATTTCATTCTTTTTTCTGTTGTATTGTTTTTATACCAAATTTTTAAATATTTTTTTAAATATAAAAACATTTTTATATATAAATACAAACCACTCCCCCCCCATAAAGGAAGAAAAGAGCCAAAATCAAAGTCCAAGGTTTTCGAGATGCCTGGACACTCTGCGTTTGGAAGATTGGAGGCCACGGACATGGGTAAACATGGATTCAGGAAGATTGTTCCAGAATTCACTGGATGAGTAGATGAAAGGTTGAAAATATCGACTAACCCTTGTGTTAGAAAGTTGGACAGAAAAGGAATGAGAATGTGTCGAAAGTCGGGTACTGCGTGCCCTCCTTAAAGTAGGTGGCATGCAGTTAGAGAGTTCAGAAGAGCAGTGTCCGCCATAATAGCGATAGTAAAGAGAGAATGAAGCAACATTGCACCGAAGAGAGAGGGCTTGAAGACAGTTAGTAAGGCGGGTAACTGACGAGACGAAAAGCTTTTGATTCCACCCGGTCAAGTAGAACTGTGTTGGTTGATCTACTCCACAATTAGAAGTGTACTCCATACAGGGGCGGACAAGACCCCTGTACAGAGACAGCAACTGAGTGTGGTGAAGAAACTGCGAAGGCGGTACAACACACCTAATCTCTTAAGCTGTTTTAGGAAGAGAGTATGTGTGAACTTTCTACACGAAAGATCACGAGAAAAGGAAACACCAAGAATGTTGAGAGAAGAGGAAGGATTGAATTATGTATTGTTGAAAGTAAGGGGATAGTCGTGTGGAACATCGTGACGCGTAGACAAATGGAGGAACTGAGTTTTTGGAGTCATTGAAATCCACAAATTTTTCTCTGTCCCAATCAGATATAGCAGAAAGATTAGAGGTCAGGTGCATCATAGCCAACCCACGGGATGCATGGAGTAACTGTTGAGAGGAACGCTTTGTGAAGCGAATGGAGAAGTAAAGAGTGGGATCATCGGCATGAGAGTGGATAGGACAAAAAGTGCGACTTAATAGATCATTAATAAATAAAAGGTAAAGAGTGGGGTACAGGACAGAGCCCTGAGGAACACTACTGTTAGTAGCTTTACGAGATGAACACTGGCCATCTACAACCGCAGATGGCCAACTAGAAAGGCCAGAAAGGAAATTCGAGATTAAGGCACTGATAGAAGGATAGAAACCGAAGGAGGGCAGTTTGGAAAATAAAGATTTGTGCCAGACTCTATCAAAAGCTTTTGATATGTGTAGCGCAATAGCAAAAGTTTCACTGAAATCCAGAAAGGAGATGACCAAGAGTCAGAGAGATATATGCAAGAAGATCGCCAGTAGAGCGTTCCTTGTGGAACCCATACTGACGATCTGAAAGGAGACTGTAAGAAGAGAGATGTTTAAGAGTCTTCCTATTAAGGATAGCTTAAAAAACTTCAGAAAGGCAAGAAATCAAAGCAGTTTGATGATAGTTGAAGGGTTGAGAGCGATCACCCTTCTTTGTGACAAGCTGAATGAAAACGAACTTATAGCAGGAAGAAAAAGTACCAGGTAAAAGACATATACGAAAGAGTGTTCCTTCGCAGGGTGTCGGCACAAAAGCGCAATTCTTAAGAACAACAGGAGGGATACCATGAGGATCGTACGCTTTCCTAGAGTTGAGCTCAGATAGGACAGAAAAAACATCTTTGGAAAAGATTCTAATTTCGGATATAATTAAGTCAGAGGGAGGAGATGGAGAAATAGCAACGAAATCGTACAGCCTCGTTGGAGGCGAAAGTTTGAGCGAAGAGGAAGAGTTCAGCTTTATCAGGAGAAAAAATGGTAACTAAGCTGTCGGAATGGAAATGAGGAGGGAAAGAAGAAGTAGTAAAGTTGTTGGAGGTTCTTGGCTAGGTGCCAGAAAGAACGAGAAGAATTAAAAATACATATACAGTATTATTGTAGCCTAACACTTTTCGTTCTGTTTCGGGTTGCATTTCTTTTTGAACACCCTATAGAATTAGATAGGTTTTCACACTTTTGTCGGATAGGATAAAGGAATTTCCGGGCAGAAATATAGGCCAAGTGAGTCAGGAGTTGGATGGCAGTGGTACCTTCTGAAAGACTCCTCTCTGTTGCGGATAGTATTAGAACAAGCAAAGTTAAACCAAGGTTTTTTTTTGTATTAGTAGTAGGAGTAGAATGTGGAATGTACGCCTCTATGCCCGATACACGCACCTCCCTGATATATACAGTGTATCTTTACAAATTTAATTTCAATTGAATTTGTAAAATAATTTATTGACGTCTTGTATATATATATATATATGATGATGCAAACCCACAAGGAAAAAGAAAAATGATTCCAAGGCCTTTCGTGTATTCAGAAGTACACCTCGTCTCGTCAGGGAATGGTCAGGGTAAGGGTCATTCATTTCATGTGTTTAATTGTGAAATTCATCATAATATATATATATAAAATTTAGTGGTGGACCGGATGTCAATTTTTCAGCATCTGCGGATGCGGATCTTTAATTTCAATATATGCGGATGCGGATATTTAGTTAATCTATCAATATAATATAATTAGGAATATATAACATAATTTTTCAAATTTCGTGATATTACTATTATGGCAGGCAATGCATAAGAATTAAAATTAATATTAATGTTTACATTATGATAAAAATAATAACTTTCTGAAGCGTTTCAGCCACAGAAAATTCAATGAAACAAGTTTCATTAAATTTTGAGTGTTACCAGGTATTTATATTTTGACGTTTATATATTTGTTTGATCATTAATAAATTAATACTTTACATGAAATGTGCGTGACTGGGCCTTATAAGCTACTTTATAAGCTAATTTAATTGTAAATTGCATAATTTATTAGAGGTAATATCCGCATAACATCCGCAGGCAGAAGTGCGGATGTGGATGCGGATGTTAAAAATTACGCGGATGCGGATATCCGGTCCACCACTAATTATATATATATATATATATAAATAATGTAAATTGACTAAAAGTGAATGCACAGTTAAACCTTATACATTTATTATTAAAATGTTCCGAAGTTATTTGTGGAAATTGTTTAAAATTTTCACAACGTTTCGCAGCTATCATCAAAAATTCAGGAGGGACAGAATTACAGATGAGGATCCTGAAGCAGAACTGTAAATTTATGTGAATCAGGATGGAATATTAGATAAATTAGGATATGAAATATTATCTTCACCTCGTGCGAATGGTTTTGCTGTAAATTATTAAAATTTAATGTATGAACTGTAAATCAGTAATTTACATTTTCACAAAACTGTAAACATACTTCTTTTTACGTGATTTCCATATTTTCACAAGTATACAGTAAATTTAGTGTAATTATTATTATTATTATTATTATTGGCTCATCGGTTCAGAAACTTGAATGATGTCAGATTACTGATAAAGTTTTTACACAGTATAACAAATATATACATGTGTGTGTGTGTGTGTGTGTGTGTGTACACAATGATTTGAGAAAACAATTTCAGACAGTATAATAAACATAATTAGTGAATTCGAAATAAGAGGCCAATTAAAAAAAGAGGAGACATTGGAATAAGATTACAGATATAAAATACAGTTTCGGGCACATCAAACAGTTATATAATGAGATACGGAATTGCGAGCGTGATGGGAAATACGAGCGTGGAAAATCACCAATAGTTAGTGGATAGATAATGGAAAGATAAAGTTGCAGAAATAGTCAATAGACAAAATTAAAACAGTCGAAATAAAATAAAAATCAAACAGTCGAAAGCGAACTGGAGTAAGAACAATAAGGGTATCCTGTCTAAAATTAGTAATAGAAAGGAATAATTATTATTATTAATAAAAATAATAATGGGGGTAATGATAGTAAGGGTAATAATGATGTTTATGATAGTAACGGTAATAACAGGAATGGGTGGTGGAAAAAAGCTCACTGATACTTGCAGGAATGAGGACGAAGGGACTAATTGGATTATAAGAGATATACTAAAGAAATAGTGAAATTTTGACTGCAAAACAAGGAAACGGTGAGGTATTTAAAGTTTTTTCCGATTTTTATTTTTAAAGTTAGTCTCCCGAAAGATGTAATCTTCTTTAAATTCTGTTCAGTTCGAGTTTACAAATGAAATTTTTTCCATGTTGAGTATATATATATATATATATATATATATATATATATATAATATATATATATATATATATGTATATATATGTATATATATGTGTATATATATATATATATATATATATATATAATA
Source organism: Bathynomus jamesi (assembly GCA_023014485.1). Classification (NCBI taxonomy): domain Eukaryota; kingdom Metazoa; phylum Arthropoda; class Malacostraca; order Isopoda; family Cirolanidae; genus Bathynomus; species Bathynomus jamesi. Next base: position 413,781 of record JAJOZX010003160.1, read on the forward strand.
TTATTATATATATATATATATATATATGTGTGTGTGTGTGTGTATATATGTGTGTGTGTGTGTGTGTATATATATATTTTCCTGCCCAGTGTGACGGTTTCACGTGTTTCGTTCGAAAGTCTGAATAAAAGTGATATTACAATAAAAATCCAGCAGTTAATCCTTTTTAAGTAGTACCAAATTTTGAGTGAATATTCAGTGAACACAATCGTATGCCTATTTAAGTGGTGAAATAGCGGCGTTTGTTTTTCTCTCGGAGGAAATCTAACTGCCCATCGAAAGGCAATATCCCTCAGGTATCCCCCGCGGTACACTCCAGGGCACCAATCAGTGAGAACCTACAGCGTGCCACATCCCCCATCCCCCCCCACGGAATAACGGAAAAACTTTCCCTCCCTCATTTCTAAAGTCGAGTCAAATACCTCACTTAATAAATTACCATTTTGAGTTAATATTTCGAGCACAATCATTTACATACCATTAGAAACATGGCAATGGTAAATCAATTCATACAACCCTGATACTGTAAAAAAGAAACAGATGAATCAAAAACAATTCGCTGTGATCTTTGCCAGAACTTAGTCGAATTTCAATGCCTGAATTGGAGCGACGAAGAAATCTCTTATAACGGGCGCTAAACAAGTGAACGGAATAAAGTTCTTCTGCAAAAGCTGCATAATCGAAATAAACTCGTTTACAGTTTTTAAAGCAGAACGAGACTATGAGGAAAAGGCAAAAGAGGAGCTTATGAATAGTGAACAGAGAAAAGAAATAGAAGGAACGAAGATAGTACGAGAGGAAACTGCGAAAAACGAACAGGAAAAGAAAACAGCAAAAGCAGAAATAATAGAAATAAAAGAAGCACCAACAGAGGAAACAGAGGCACAAAACCAAATCCAAAGTTTTCAAACAAAGGGCATTAGCAGCAATAGGAAAAAACAAGTAGACAATAAAGAAACCATACTGAAACCACCAAAAACAAAGGCCCCAAGTAAAAATGGGGAAGAAAATATATGTAAATACTATGTGAAAGGAATATGCAGATATAAGGGAGGAGAATGTATTTACGAACACCCTCCTGTGTGCAACTACTTCTACAATAATGGTCACTGCAAATTTGGTGGAAAATGCAAATTCTACCATCCGGACATTTGCAAGACCTACGCGACATATGGAACCTGCCAGTACGGGAGAAAATGCTACTACCATCATCTCCCGACAAGTTCAAAGGACAAAGGACAAGTCTCAAATGACAACAGAAGGAATGTGAGAAAAAGAATATGTACCCAAATAGCAAACAAAACACACATAGCACACAAAATTTTTATCTCGGACACAATACGGCTGCTAAGTCTTATACAGCACATGCAGCTGACACAGCTGGGAACCCTCGAGCCGGACCGCTACATGGCAAGAAGCTACCAGAACAGGTAGGCGGGAACGGATCCATCTCGGAGGACCACAAGGCTACAAAACACGCGATATCAAAGGACAACGAACTTAAAATGCACAAGGGGCAATGCAAAACAAAGAACATAAACATTGTCCTGGCAAATATTCAAGGAATAAAACCGAACAATTCACTAAACAAAGTTTCGTACCTGAAAGGTTTATGGACGAAACAAGGGCGGACATCGCATGCCTCACAGAAACACATCTTAAAGACTGCCAAGGAAACTGCGATAACTGCGAACACTGTATCGATAAGAAAGAATTGCATATCGATGGATTCAACTTACTAAGAGCGGATAGAACAGCGAGACGTAAAGGTGGTTGTGCTATTTATATACATGAAAGGCATATGACAGAGACGGTAATAAGTAAATCCAACAGTTTCGTGGAAACCCTTGCAGTGAAAATAGAGAAACTAAACGTGGTACTGATAGTCATCTATAGACCTCCAAACTCTCAAATGAAAAATTTTCGGATGCCATTGAGGATATCAGAACCCTAATAAAGTCCGTAAACTCTCCATCCCCTAATATAATACTCTGTGGCGATTTTAATTTCCCATTTATAAAATACAAAAAGGTGGGTAGAAATATATTTATACAGCAAGATAAGGGGGGCACAAGAGAGGACCAGGAGCAAGCAAGAATGCTGATGGCTCTCACAAACGAGTTTATGCTGACACAGGAGATAACAGAAAATACCAGGAAAAATAACTGCCTAGATCTGGTATTCACAAATAACACGAACTTGATTGCGGATATAAAAATAACTCCAACTATTATCTCAGACCACAATATAATCGAGTTATCAACAAATATGGCGATAACTTTAAAAGACAATACACATACGGAAGGAAGAAGCAAATTTGGGGCTTTTAACTTAAACTCCAAGACCATAAATTGGGAAGAAATCAGATCACACATGGCCCAAATAGAGTGGAGAACAGTTTTCGAGAATAAAACAACTGAGGAAATGCTAACAACCTTGGAAGAAAAGACGCTGAGAATTTTGGAAAAATATGCTCCGAAAGCACAGCCAAAAGGAAAGAGGAACTGGCTAGAGAGGCAAAAGAGAAGAATATTCCGCAAAAGAAAGAGAGTAGCGACGAAGTTAGCTAATTGCGGAGACAACAATGCCAGGAAAGAAATACAAGAAAAACTGGAGAGAATCGATTGGGAAATACAAACTCTGATAAAGGGCCATACAGAGAGGGAAGAGGAAAAGGCGGTAGAAGCAATAAAGGAAAATCCAAAATACTTCTACAGCTATGCGAAAAGGAAAACAAAAACGCGCTACTATCGGGCCCTTAAGGAAAGGAAATAATGAACTAACAGACGATCTAAAAGAAATATCTGAAACATTGAGAGCCCAGTATGAATCGGTATTCAGTACCCCAAAAAGTGACAAAGCGATACCTGACATAGATGCATTCTTCAAAGAGAAATTGCAAGGAGAATGTATAACAGACTTTGATTTTACCCCAGAAGATGTAGCGAGAGCTATAGGACAAATGAAATCACATTCAGCTGCAGGTCCGGACAAATGGAACGCACTATTAATTAAAAACTGTAAAAATGAAATAGCTACACCCTTATACTGGATATGGAGAAGATCCCTAGACACTGGGGAAATACCGAGCATCTTGAAAAGAGCAAACATCGTCCCTATATATAAAGGAGGAGATAGATCTCAAGCAAAGAACTATAGACCAGTGTCCTTGACGTCCCACCTCACCAAAATTTTTGAAAGAATAGTCAGAGAGAAAATCTATGACTTCTTGGAGACATTGGAAAGATTCAACGAAAATCAACACGGATTCCGATCAGGAAGATCTATCACAACTTATAGAGCATTATAACAATATCCTAGATGCACTTGAAGGCAATGAAAACTATGATGTCATATACACGGATTTTGCTAAAGCTTTCGACAAATGCGATCATGGTATAATAGCACATAAAATGAAACATATGGGAATAACAGGCAAAGTGGGAAAATGGATCTACAACTTCCTCAGAAATCGACTACAGGTGGTCAAAATTCAAGGTGTATCATCAGAATCAGAAGTACGCAGCTCAGTACCACAAGGTACAGTGCTGGCCCCACTCCTGTTCATTATCATGCTAACAGACATAGACAGTGGAGTAAACAGCAACAGTATAGTAACATCATTTGCGGACGATACAAAGATCAGCAGAAAAATCAGCGATGCAAACGAAGTAGAGGCCTTGCAGAGAGACACAAACAAAATATACAAATGGTCAGAAGACAACAATATGACATTTAACACCGAGAAATTTCAGCTCTTGAGATATGGTAGAAATGAGGAACTTAAAAAGACTGCATATTATGCTCCAGATAGACAAGAAATTCAGAGAAGCACGAAAGCGGTCGACTTGGGGTAATAATGACCGATGATGCCAAATTCGAGACACAAAATCAGATAGCAATAAACAAAGCAAAAAGAGTCGCGGGACAGGTACTAAGAACGTTCAAAAGGAGGGACAAGACAGTAATGATTCCCCTGCTGAGAACACTGATCATACCAAAACTTGAATACTGCTCAGTTTTGACGTCCCCATATAAAAAGGAAGAAATTAATAAACTAGAAGAAACGCAGAGACATTTCACAGCCAAGATTGATGGCTGCAAAGAACTCAACTACTGGGAAAGACTACGCAAACTAAATCTGTACTCCCTGGAAAGAAGAAGAGAGAGGTATACCATAATCTACATATGGAAAATTATCGAAAAACTGGTACCAAACCTCAAACAAACCCAATTACCATCCAGACAACGCTGGAAAATAGGAAAGGCAGAATGTGTAGTGTTCCCAAATTAAAGGCCCGACAAGGGACCTCCTCAACTCTGAAGGAAAATAGCTTGGTTGTCAGGGGGCCAAGAATTTTCAACCAGCTTCCAAAGGACCTCAGAAACATTACAGGGGTCAAAGTTGAAGTCTTCAAGAGAAGACTAGATGCCTGGCTCAGGACGGTACCAGATGAGCCGGGTGTACCTGGCTATGTACGATGGAGAGCGCAAGAGAGCAACTCGCTCCTCCACCAAGCCAGGACTAGAGGCGGGGCCACCAGCTTGACCTTCGTGTGAAGAAAGAACGACCAAACCAAACAAGGTGTGTGTGTGTGTGTGTGTATATACATATATATACTGTGTGTGTGTGTGTATAATATATATATATATATATATATATATTATATATATCTATATATATATATATTATATATACAGGGTGGGCCGTAAGTTTCCATACATAGGAAAAATAAACATTTTTTATGGACAACCATTTTTATTTATATAATATGCTCTACATGGTTGCCATTGTTTTGAAAACACATTTCAATACGTGTTCCCCACTGTTGATGAACACGCATTAGCACAGTTGACGTTATGCTTGTAATGGCGTTGGTGATACGTTCCTTTAGATGATTTATGTCTCGTATCTTTTCCTGATACACCATGGCCTTCAAGTGCCCCCAAAGATAGAAATCAAGGGGGGTGAGATCTGGGGATCTGGGAGGCCACTCCACAGGACCACGCCGACCAATCCAAGCATCCGGAAACTGCTGCTGATCCAAATACCGACGCACGTGAAGACCATAATGAGGTGGAGCTCCATCTTGCTGGAAGTAAACTGGGAAGTTACCTTCCTCGTTTAGCAGGGATGGGAAAATCTCTTCTTGCAACATTTTAAGATACCTTTCGGCATTAAGATTTCCACTGACAAAATTGGTCCAATAATTCTGTCACCCCATATCCCGGCCCACACCATCACTTTACCGGCACCTTGCATTCGTCGGACTTAGCCAGTTAGGGTTAGCATTACTCCAATAACGTATGTTTTGCCGATTAACCTCTCCATTGACGTAAAATTTGCTTCATCAGTAACATAAAAACAAACGTTTAATTTTTCCTATGTATGGAAACTTACGGCCCACCCTGTATATATATATATATATATATATATATATATATATATATATATATATATATATATATATATATATATATGTATGTATGTACATATATATATGAAATGAAAATGAATGAAAATGAAAAGGTTTATTGGCAGACTATAGTCCATATGACAAATATTATTAATACAATGATAGTTCATATACTAAGGACAGAAATGGGAAGCTGTTACGACATTGGCCACGACGTAGCCCATATATATATATATAATATATATATATATATATATATTATATATATATATATATATATATATATATACTGTGTGTGTGTGTATATATATATATATATATATATATATATATACTGTGTGTGTGTATATATATATATATATATATATATATATATTACTGTGTGTGTGTGTGTGTGTGTGTATATATATATATATATATATATGAGAGAGAGAGAGAGAGAGAGAGAGAGAGAATTTTCTATCAATTTCCTGAAGTATTTGCAATAAACGAAATGTGGCAGACAAACAGGCGCTTTACAAGGCATATTTTCGTCTAAGATAAGAGAGACAAACGATGGAAATTGCTCGATCTCACACAATCTCTGAAGATTCGCTCGTTAGAATGTCGTGATCAATACACGATAGTGTTTCTATGGAAATGCTGTAAAAATTCTATTTCAAATTTAAATATTGAAAGACAACAAATTGAAATAACCAGACGAGAAGGAACGACATCATCTCTCTATTACAGCAGGATACACTACCTTCAGAATCTTCAGGATCGATAACACATTAGGAAAACACTGTTACTGAGCATTCCAGATCCAAATTTTTCATATTTAGTCTCTTCCCAATTTGTCATTTCTTTTCTCAATTTCTGCTTTCCCATTTTAGTAAGACTGTGTGTGTCGTGGCTACATCGAACCACAGTTTCTCGTTAGATCAGCGAAGTTATAAGCAATGTTGGGTCTGTTCATTAGTTGGATAGGTGACCCTTCTTTGCGTTCAGTTCAGATAATGTACTGTAGCTACTCGTGGTTCGAATCCTACGAAAAGTTGTAGGTTCCCCTCCGTTACATGACTTTTGTCAAACCAGTACGCAATTATTTTTGTTTTCTTATTTTAATTTTCGGTTAGATTAAGTAAGGTCAGATGTTTGGGTTAGTTTGGGTAAGGTTAAGTTAACTCCGCGAATGACACTAAGAATGGGTGAAAAGGGGAAGGACTCCAGTGTTCTACGGAGGCTTTGGGAAACCCATAAAGTATTAAGCCAAGTCCCTAATCAGCCATCCACGAATTGCCGGTTATAAGGGCAGAATGAGAGTAGAAAGCAACGCCAGCGCCTCTTACAACATTTATTTGCAGAAGAGATCATTACTATTATTACATAAAACTATGAAATTTTGCTATAGCTAGCTAAGTTAAGTAAATATAGCACGATTTTCCTAAAAAGTACCAACAATTCTGCACTGTATGCCCAAGTAGCATCTGTGAAACTGAAAACGTCTATTCGAAATTTTCTGACTTCGTTTACAACGAACTTCCCGTCTCTACCAATGGGATTTCATCAGAGAACTCCCAGTGCTCTGTAACTAAACCCGACCAACATTTCCTACTACATTTATTGGCAAAAGGAACATTACTACTTCTACTCTATCTTAACTAGCTCTTCCTGCAAGCGGCTTCCTTTATAACGACCTAATAAAAATTAGGAGGGAGCAAAAGTAAAACGGGCGAGAGGAGTGACTTCCCCACATAATTTGGCATAGCTATTTGGAGGTTTTAATTCCCAAGAATTTCCATCAATTAAATAAACGTAAATAAAAATTTACAAAAATAAATAAATAAAGACTGTCATTTGAGAACTATATTAGTGCTCTGATACCAGACTCGACCAGTGCCTCTTACTACACTTACAGCTAAAGGGATATCACTACTTCTGTCTCTATATGTAGATATTATAGAGTATACCTAAAGTAGCTTTCCTTTAAATTTAAATGGCTATTCCTTTAGCTATATGCATTACTTTATGCGTTTAAACCTTTCCCTTAAATTTTCCTTGTTTCCAGTACCAGTAAATTGAGTTTCCAGTATTTGTAATGCATTTATGAATGAACTCTTATGCAGCGAAATCAATGAAACAGAAAAAAATGTTGCAGTTTCTGTAAGATAAATGTTGCACGGTTAACACGAAAGAAAAAAAGTCTCTCCCGCATAACATAAAATTCTCCTCATAATATATTTAAGGTTTTTTTCTTTTTGTAGATTAGAATGTGGGTTTCAGAACCATCTTATTAATAAGCTTAACTTCCTATTTCAAACTTGTGGCAGTAAGCTGTTTCCCGGAGCGACAACTAAATTTTTGCATGAAGAGATGTGTAATTTGGAGGTTTGGAAAATAATATATATCTCATTATTTCCACGGAATAAATAAATAATTTTTATTTGTATACTTGTTTCATTTGTTTTGTCTTTACAGTTACTTTACTGTTTTCTTTTCGGTTTTTTTTGTTAATTCTTTACATATGAGGAAAACCAGCAGAGGAAGTATCGTAACACTGATTAAAAATGAACATAAATAGAAAAGAAGAGGAACAAGCAGATTTGTTCGGAGAGCAACTGTAAATTAGAAGACTCCTATTCCATGGCTCAGCCATTCGTAGAAATTAATCAAGCTCTAGTGTTTGTATATTTGTGATCGTATAAAGAACAATGGAGCCGGTTTTCTTATATGAATAGGAAGTAAACAGCCTGAATTTTGAACTGGGATTCGATGATGAAAAGAGAGATTTTGAAATAAAAAGGAATGGCGTTACTGAAAATTTTGACAACAAATGACTACGAACATTTTTTTTTTTTTTACAGGACCTTTTTTTTTTATCTAAGGAGCAAAAAAGTAAATATTAGAGAAATCACTCCCTCCCGTGTGTCGAATCCTTATGAAAAATCGTTTATGATGAAGAAAACTCTTCGCTCAGAGTTCAATACGAACTCGTATTGAAAGTAAAGCGGAAAAAAACTATCGAGTTGATAAAGGACGTACTGAAGAGATGAGATCCTCGCGTAATTATGAACGGAAAGGCCTTGCCCTAGCCTAGAACATTCTTACAGGGAGGAGATTGGAACGAACTGAAAACAGCTTCTTTTAGAAAGTAATTAATTGCTTACCAGAGGGAAGAATGGAAAAAAAGGCTTATCAGAGTGAGAGATTGAAACTAAAAGACTGATAAGTTCAAAACAGAAGCAATTGGAAGTAGATGGAGTGAAAATGGGGAAATTAACAGGACAAAACCAATCATGAAGGCAACGTCCTTTCTCTTGTTCAAAGTAAACACACACACACACACACACACACACACACACAACACACAGTTTACTCTGCGAAACGAGGATCTCAATAAAAATGGCAACTCATTTGTATCTTAACGAATGAAATAGCGAAGAATTGATACATTAATCTCAAGTCAGTCTGTCGATGATCGGGAATGAATCCTTGAAAAACTTTAACTTATCATTATACAGGATTCGGAAAACTTTTTTTTCGCATTTAAAAGTATGTGTTGCTCCTTTATGTCACTTTAATTAACGCATAACAGTATTCATACGGGGTGTCCCATATTCCTACATTGACTTATGGAACACCCCGTATATATATATATGTATATATATATATATATATATATATATTATGAAGATTTTAATCTTGCTTCTGTATCTTTATTTTCACATTTTATAGGCTTCCCTTCGAAGTGAGAGCTCGAAGCAAACTCTCTATCCACACCACATTTTCTTCCTACCATTTTCTGTAATTATGTAGACGGTATAACTGTTCATATTGTTTACAACTTTCATCAGTCTTCGTAGGAGAAAGGGAGTCACTTCATGAGGACTGGAGTATTTTTAATAGGTTTAGATTAGGATTTTAATCGCGTTATGATTTTTTTTTTATGCTTATAGCATTATGCCATACACTGACATTTAGCATGATTTTTGGAACCGAGTTTGCTTAGTAATTTGATGCAGACGTGAAAGATATATAATGCTATTGGTGCAAGAGCCGCACTTTGGAAGATGGAAAATTTTACATATTACCTTAATCCAACGAATTTTTCCAGATTCTGGAGAGAATCTTCAAATTCGCTGAAGTCTGCACAGTGTCTGACTGTTTCACAATATCCTCTTGTCACTTTCTCAGTAAAATTCCCTTTATAGATTTTTTATTTTGCAAAGTGGAGTTGTTGCACTTATACAGGCGAGAGAATAAAGTGAAATGTGGTCAAACAATGCTGAGACTTCAGCGAGCCTGAACGATTAGAGCTGAGATAGTTCGGTGAGTAAAGGCAGTGGCATCTGATACTTCGCAACGCGGGTTTGACCCAACTAGTTTGACTTTCATATTTTACAGTGGCGCTCATAAGTATTAGGAAAGAGAAATATTTCAGTTATATTCGTCCTTATCTTTTCTACGATGCATACGATACTTATGAAAAGTTAACGTTCGTTTGGAAAAGTTTAATAAATAAAAGAATTTGCTTAATTCCAGCATAAAATGTAAAACATCAAAGAATTTGAGGAAAATAAAAAAAGTTTAAGTGCAAATTTTTTCCTATATTTACTAATAAAATTATTTAATATTTTGTGTGTCCACCTTTTGCTCGAATGACTTCAATGATTCGTTTTGGGTATTTTTGGGTATTTTTCTCTCAGTAGAAATTTTAGCCCATTCTTCTAAAGAAAAGTGTTGCAATTCATTCAGATTAGAAGGGTTTCTCCTACGAACACCTTTTTTTTTAAATCAAACCATAAATTCTCAATTAAATTGAGATTTGGGCTTTGACTGGGCCACTCGAGAAGCTTGAAATTCTTTTGTTAAAGTCATTTCATGGTTCTCTTACTTTTATGTTTCTGATCATTATCTTCTTGCATTAGAGAATTACGACCCATTCGCAACTCCTGAACTGAAGGTAATACATTTTCTTCTAAAATTTCCTGATATTTCTTCGAATTCAAGATTCCATTGGTGACAATAAGCTTTCCTGGATCAGAAGCACTAAAGCATCTCCGAAGGAAAAACTATCACCACCATGTTTAACCATAGAAAGGTTGTTTTGAACCCAAATGCAGTATTTGATTCTCGCCAAACATACCGTTGCTCATTGTTCCCGAATAGTTCAATTTTGGTCTCGTCTGTCCAGAAAACTTTACTCCAGAATACAAATCCATCATTTTGATGGTCCTTGGTGTACTTTAAACGAGTTTCTTTATGCGCTTTTCGTAGCAGAGGTTTTCCCTGTGCAATTCTTCCATGTAGACCACTCCTTCTTACGAGTGATATGCAACGGACAGTAGAGGGATGGACATCGATCTTAGTCTTAATGTTTGGCAAATATCACCCGCAGTCACTCGTGGATTTGCAACAGCTATCGTTTCAATCCGTCTAGCTGTATGTTCTGAAATCTTGTAAAGTCGTCTACACCTTGATAAAGTTTTAATAGGTCCAAAGTCTTTCCATTTCTTTATAACTGCAGCAACCCTCGTAAATGGAATTGAGAGTTCCTTTCCTATCTTTCAATAACCCTTTCCAGACTCGTGCGCAGCAATAACAGATCTCTTAAAATCTGTAAAGAGCTCTTTACCACGACGACCCATTGTTTACAAATGGCTCGTATAGTTATCCGTCTTTCATAAAGATTCACAGAGAAAATTCTAGAATTCAGAATTGCCAACAGTCTCTAATCACTAAATAGCCAACTACTGATAAAAAAATTTAATTCTTCAAGCCAAACGTGTACAAACAAAGTATTAAATAATGTGGATCACCTGAAGATCACGGCCCCCAGCCTTCTTTAGTTAGCCTTATAAGGCTAACTAACGAATATATCACGACTTAACCTAACCAATCGTCAAGGGCGTACAGTTGACCTATCATTTGGTTCGGTTAAGTCGTGATATTTTCGTTAGTTAGCCTTATAAGCAATGTTCCCTCTAATTTTTTTTAGTCCGTGTGCGCAAGAAATTTTCGTTGTGCGTACATTTAGATTCATGGTGAAAAATTGTGCAAACTTTTCTGAGCGCTATTATCTTCAAAATTAAATATACTGTATATAAATATTAAATACTTAATAAATATTATTTCCATTAGTGATAGCTTGATCATTACGGTACTATTAAATGGATATTAAAAACTGTTTACAATATTATTATTCTTATAAAAGAACATTTTATCCATTCTAAAAATATGAATAAAATAAAAAATAGTAAAATAAAATTCAACAAAATAAAGAAATAAAATAAAAATAACATTAATTGAAAATGACTATTTTAGTTATTATTTCTCAAAACAATTTTTAGCATTTAGCAATTTAAAATAGACTATCAAGATTAATACATGATTTTATCCATTCACAAAATAGGAATAAAATAAAAAATAAAATTCAATAAAATAAAATTAATCAAAATAACATTAAATGAAAGTGCCTTTCATTTAAGTATGATTATGATTTCTCCCTACGATCTTTAGCATTTGCCCATTCCAAATAAACTCCATGAAGATTATACATCCGTCATCATTCAAGTAACTTTTAATTCGCATGAGCATGTCCAAATGATTTTCGGACTTTTCCAGTTTGTGTACCGTTTTTCATATAATTTATTTTTGAGAATATTTTTGTTAAAACTAACGAAAAATCACGACTTAACCTAACCAATTATCAAGGGCGTACAGTTGATCTATTATTAATTATAACATTGTTTGTTTCTGGAATAGTATTTACTATTTACTAATAGATCAACTGTACGCTCTTGATAATTGGTTAGGTTAAGTCGTGATATTTTCGTTAGTTTTAACAAAAATATTCTCAAAATAAATTATATGAAAAACGGTACACAAACTGGAAAAGGTCCTGATTTTCTTTCAAGGGTTTCTTAATTTTTCTTTATAGAATTCATTAAACTGAAATTTTTGAAATTACTTCATTTACTGTCGTGACTCATGATACGCTTGAGCCTGTGCGCACACCTTAGAGGGAACATTGTAAGTTATAATTCTAACTAAGAAGGCTGGGGCTCTGGTCTTCAGGTGTTCCAATAATTTTATAAATAAATATACGAAACTTTTGTATTTTAACTTTTATTTTCCTCAATTCTTTTGATGATTTACGTTATATGTTGGAGTTAAACTAAGTTTTTATTTGTTAAATTTTTCAACGAACGATAAACTTTTCATAACTCGTATACATGGTACAAACGATAAGAATGAATATAACTTAAACATTTCTCTGTCCGAATTCTTACGAGCGCCACTGTGTGTGTGTGTATATATATATATATAAAGAGAGAGAGAGAATTTAAAACACAGTAAAATAAGTTTCCAACTTTGTTAAAAGGAAAAAAATTTTCGTTCATCATCTTTGTAATTGTATCTCATTTGATACCAAATCCATGTTTACTTAATGTTTCTTGGCTCAGTGGTTTCAAGAATAATGAAATCCTGAGGGAAGGTTTTTGGTTCGAATATAAGAGGCGTTGTAATGATCTTCCTTGGGATAGAATACAATACAGCTGATATGCATGGTACACTTACCACTGAACCTTATTGTGAAAGATGATAGTGTAATGTCCTATATACGTATTAGGTTACTGACATTATTGGACTAAATATACTATCTAGAAGTAATTGTGTATGTTTGTCGTGTCCTTGTATTTGTGCGCTTTATTTTTATTTATTTGTTAATCCAGAATGTAAATTTTCATTTTTGTTTACGGAGGAAAGTCGAAGTGAACAATCTTCTTTAAAGTTTTTGTCGTCATTGTAGTAAATTTTAAAGAAAAATACGGAGCTATTGAAGAATAGGGACCCCATCTTTCTTTAGTTAGCTTTATAAGGCTAACTAACGAAAATATCATGACCTAACCTAACCATCGTCAAGGGCTACAGTTAACCTAATGATTGGTTAGGTTAGGGCGTGATATTTTCGTTAGTTAGCCTTATAAGCCTAACTAAAGAAGGCTGGGGTCCCTATTCTTCAATAGGTCCAAAAATACTTTTAATTGTAAAGTTTCCATTGTAATTATTGCATTGTAATTATTTGTAAGTTGTAATCAAAATTCTATTACATAATTTTACTTTTTTTTTTTTTTTAACTTTAGCAAATTTATTTAGAATTTTTTTTCATTCTTAATTGTAAGTTTGAGAATCAAGTTGTTCATTGCGGATTGTAAAAGTTTTGTTACAATACTGTAATTGTATGTGTTCGGCAGGTGAACCCGTTTTTACGGCCTTCTAGTTTAAAATTAAAGACTACAATTTTCAAGAGTTAAAAAAGCTGCCCTGAATAATTAAATTAATTATTTTAACGACCCTCTTTCCATTTTATTTCGTCTCCGAAAAGTCGTTGTAGTCGTTGATGTAATCATTGTTGAGAAATCTTAAAAGAAATCTGAAAATTTAGTGACTTAAGAAACAGTTCTGTTATACAAGTCTGCCTTTCTTTCACCATGACTTAGTTCTGGAAAGTTTATTGCCCTTAAAACCACGAGTATTTGGGGTAATCTCAAAGACTGTCTGGTCACGTTTTTACTTCTATTCCTCACTAACAACTGGGGGCGCATAAACATAAGCAGAAAGACTGGTTATTAGGCTTCTTCTGCTGAAGTCACGATGCAGTATTTGTTAGATTTTAGATTTAAAATAAGAATGTTCTTGCGAATTTTAAATCTTTTGTTGGGAGACAAAATTTCAGTGTAATCGCTGCCTCTCGTCTGAAGGTAAGGTCGGTCGATTCCCTAAAGACATCTTTCCAATTTCTATCTCACAATGAAAAACCAACGTTATACTTCTTCATCATGGGCTACATTCTGGCACATCGCAACCCCGCTTCCCGGGGGGTGGAAGTTAAGCGACGTTGAGTCTATTCAGTAGTTGGATGGGTGACCGTCCTCTACAACATTCATTTGATGTAGACCCCCTTCGATGGTTCGAATTCCCCTTCATTATATGACCCTTGCCATCATGAAGAAGGTTAAGCAACCCCAAACATTATTATTATTATTATTATTATTATTATTATTATTTTCGTCTTCAAAAAAGCGAGCCGCTTCGATGTTCGTAAATACAAAAGCGGTTTATACGATATCTGTTCGGTCCTATTTATATATAAAATCCGAAGAGTGAAGGAGGGGTATCAATAAATCTGGAACTATCACGAATCTTCATTGTATAGGAGGAGGAGGAGAGGAGGAGGAGGAGGAGGTTTCAAACCACGCGGGTTAATCAGAGAAGGTTTACCGATTCTACCATAATAAAAAGTACAATTATAATTTTTTCTATCGCTCCTACTTCTCACATTTATTTATCTTTTTTAAAAATTCAACTTTAGGTCTATTAAATAATTTTATAAACATTCACATTTTAATAGACTTTTGGAGAAGAAAAGTTTCATTTTTCTTCCATATAAGATTTCTGGTTTAGAAAAGCAATTTCTTTGAAAGTCGGGCGTTTGTGGTTTTTTCCGGTTAATTTTAAACTTACGTTTGCTTACCCTATGCAAATGGCTCTCGAGGGGTTTGGAAGTGTTATAAGATGGGGGAGTTCGAGGGGCAGGAGAGACGGTGTTGAAGAAAAAAAATGTTACGTTTAAAGAGATGAGTTTTAAAGGTGTCGAATGGAAACGGTGTGAATTTACTCTGTGGGAAAAGATTTTCTCTATACGTAATATAGGCCTATTCGGGTTTTCTACGCATTTTATTGAATACCATTTATTCGCTAAGTATTCTGTCAATTTGTCAATGATTCCGCGCGTCGGTCTCTCTTCGAGCGGAGGTGAGACTGGTGGCCTCACCTATAGAACTGACTTGATGTAGCAGAGAATTGCTTCCTCGATTTCTCCATCTCACGTACTTTATAATTCATTATTTCATATATATAAATATACCATATGAAACCCTTTTATGTAAAGTTAAAAATGGAAATATTTTTGTTATATTAACAGATTTTTCTAAATAAATATTTTCCTTACTCTCAAAAACATTTTTCCTTGAGCTAAAAATGATGTAGAAGTAATATGAAAATTTCTTTCAGCTTTGATAACCCTGTCTGCCTTCAGTTGGGGTTGAGTTACGCACAAACATATACGCTCAGCTATCCTCACATACATTGTATCCGGGGGTATCCGGTGAAGAACAGCGAAATTTAAAATTAGAAAACGCGTCCTACTTTGCAATTGAAATAACTACATAGGACCCGGAATAAGTATTGCCAAAAAGAACTAGAAATTATCTTTGGTTACCAAAATAGGTATTAGATTCTCGGAGATATACTGCAGGGCCATAAGATATACGTAGGTGTGGTTCAGTGTATCCCAACTTTGATATCCGATGGATACCTTTCATATCCCATTATGCAAATAAACGAACGAAATAATCTTGGAAACACGAAACTTACAGAAAAATATTGAATTTTCTGAACTCTATTTTTGGTATATATTTAATAATAATACTTTTATTTTAAATTTTAATTTAAAGTTTTTAATTAAATTTTTATCATCATGGTTTGAAAATTTTATTTAGCTATAAAGCACGCCAAGATACCAATTATCTGGAAAAAAAATTCACAGAACTTCAAAACAACTACATGGCTGTTTACGCGCGCGCACACACACACACACACACACACACATCTCCACATAAGCGAAGTTCCAACTTTTTTACATTAGTTAATTAGTTTTTAGATATACGAAAGCTAATTTAACTAACCTAACATAACTTTAGTGTTATGGAACCGAGGGCTCGAAGGATGGTTTCTGTTACGTTATTAAATAGGGAAGTACTAGCTAATCTAGTCCAGCCTAACCTAACCAAACCTCAACTAACCTAACTTAGCGTGCTCCACCTATCAGAACCGATAATAAAAATGTTTTTAGATTTTTTATATAAGTTTTTAAAGTTCCAAGGTACCAGAAGTGTTACCTCCTCACAAAAAAATTACCCCACATCTGTGATTTATCACAGATTAGACCTCACTTGTGCCCAGCTGTCTATACACACACACACACACACACACACACACACACACACACCACACACACACCAGACTAAAATAAGAAGCAAAGTTCTATTGTCATTATTTAGCCGAAAGGAGCAAGTTAAATTTTTAGGATGAGCATCATTACATCACACTTAATTTTTATATTAAACCTTAGACCTTTGGCATTTAAAGCGAGATTATATATATATATATATATATATATATATATATATATATATATATATATATATATAGAGTATACGTTATACATCTTTCCCCTGGGTCATGGAGTATTCTCTGAAGGTCTATAGACGAGACAAATAAGATCATGAAGTACAAAGAATTTAGTGAAGTCACTGGTGAAAGGATGTCTGGCGAAAGGGAATGAAGTAAGGTCACTGGTGAAGGGAGGTTAAGACTTGAAGAAGAAAGCGAGCAGAACAAAGAGAAATAGAAGGTCAAGAAGTACAACTGAACGAAAAGAGTACCCGACGACATCGCGTAGTCGTGAGACCTACGGTGAAAGCGGATGACCCCATCCGGGCTTAGCCTTAGAATCGCTCCTCGCCTTTGTTTCTCATGTGAACTCTCACATTAGTGACGCACCACTTCGCATCCGGTCCCCAGTATATAAGGAAGGACTCGAAGTTTTCTCATCAGATTATAGCTACGCGGTTGTATCGAAGGGTCTCCGGATTGAGATTGTTGAATGTCCAGTCCGTTTAGGGCAGTGGTTCTTACCTTTTTACTACCATGCCCCCTCTAGGAATTGGTCCTTCCCTCCACGCCCCCCTTCAATCAAAATAACATTCTCAATAACTTCTCAATATTAGCCCATGCTCTCGTTAAGAGAATAACAAATACAATTAGAGAAATTCCTGTTTCTAGGGGGGCGCGCCCCCCCGGTTAAGAACCACTGGTTTAGGGTAATTAAAGTAAAATCAGTTTAGAAGTCGAGTATCGAAACGTCTGAAATTGAAGGAGTTTGGCTGTAGGATAGGCAGCAAACTTAGGTCAATAGACTCGCAGACATTGTAATCTAAGACTAGAATTAAGAAGCTTTGCTGATTCTATAAAAATTATTAACTCAGTGAATTAAATCTTTTGACATTATTCGAACTATAATTTGCGCGCTTATCAAAATTAAAGTAAATCTTGGCTGACAAGTTTCCTTTGACCTACGGCCCCCTAAATCTTGCGCACTCAATCTTTGTAGAAGAAATGTGTTTCTGTATCCACCCGAGGAGGATGCCAGTGGGCGTCGAAACTGTTGTGGAAATAAACTCTGTCTATTAGAGTGGGTTTTTATTTTCATACTTCGTAGAAGGATAATACATTGAGACGATCCTTCTGACCACGATAATTACGAGTCCAAATTGTTATACTCTTCCTGGTGACGGCTTCGAAGCAGCCAGGGGTATAACATACATATATATATATATATATATATATATATATATATGTGTGTGTGTGTGTATGTGTATGTGTGCGTGTGTATGTGTGTGTGAATAGGTACATAGAAAAAGATGTATAGGCATAGATATATAGCTATATAGATTTCATGTGAAACCATCTTCTTCCTTTGGCTTGTCTTCTTTCTCGTTTTATCTTGGAAAGAAAAATGGGCATCGTTATTTAAATGTGAAATATCACTTGATTCAATTATCTTGTCTTCTCTTGGTTCCACTTAGCGTTTATCTGACCGCTCTTTAGTCACAAGAAAGACGTCTCCTGACCAGTCAAAATGTAGTCACTTGATTCTTATTAGTTATCGTGTCATTTCTGTAAAATTTGTTTCATGATGGAATGAATTTTCATTAAGTTGTAAAATGATGACCAACAAGATATTAAGGTGAGGTTTTTACTATTTGTTGGGATATATATATATATATATATATATATATATAGCTTATCATTATCATATTATTATTATTATTATTATTATTATATGTATGCTGGGAGAAAATTTGAAACCTTACTTAAGTATCCTATCAGGCCTCCACGTGTTATAATGACAACTCGAAGGACTAGTAGAATAGGTTCTATGTGATGCTGCTGCAGGACAGACAAGTCGAATTTACCCCATTCCTCCAACAATGCAGCTTTTATCTTCTTGAGTGTTGATGGTGGTGGACAGTGATTCCAGCGGCCAGTAGAAGTAGCTATCACCACTGTAGTGGAAATGAAGCACTGCTGGGTGCTGCGCGTGCTCCGCCGTACGATGTCTAGGTATTCCCGGGTTGTTACTCAACCCTTGAACGGTATCACCCATAGTATTCCCCACACCATTATTCCGCTGCCAAACGCCTGAACAGTATCCATGACGCATGCAGGATCCATGCATTCACGATGTTAGCACAACATTTCCTCCCGTACCGTTGGTACAAAATAGCGTGAATCGGGATTCATCGGGACACGCAACCATTTTTCACTGGTCCACCGTTCAATCCCGGTGCTGTTAAGACATCATGCAAGGCTAGTCTTCCTGGTTTTGACAGAGGTTAGTGATTTCCGGAGCACAACTGTCAAATCGGAGGTCTTTAGTATTTCTACCATGGTTTGGGTGGAAAAGGCTTTTTTCCGTCCCTCATTAAAAACGGTGGTCAGTTGCTGTACAGACGATCGCTCGTTCACTCGAACAGTCCCTGTTAATCATCTTCAAACCATGTCGTATCAATGACTTTCTTTTGTTTTTCCATCCATCAACCATTCTTTGCTTTGGTTGCCTTCAGGGCCGGACTTTCACCTGCTGAGGCCCTAAGCTATATGAAATTTGAGGCCCTTCTCTAAAAAAATTCGGGTAAAAAAATTTAAAATAATTATTACTATAATTATTATTTTTTATATTAATGTTAATGATAAAGAAAAAATAATATATATATATATATATATATAATTTTTGATGAATTAGTGTTAAAGAATAAAAACTAATGATAAAATAAAAATATATTTAAAAAATGAGGCCCCCGAGGGTGTGTGGCCCTAAGCTATAGCTTATTTAGCTTATAGGTAAGTCCAGCACTGGTTGCCTTGGATAGTTCTGTGATGATCATTGTCTGAATAACTGTGTAGTATACCAGCTGCATTTAACCTCCCGTAACCTAATCTATGGAACATGTAATGTGATCGCGTTACCACCCATTTATATATATAATATATATATATAATATATATATATATATATATATACAGGGTGTCCCAAAAAAACTATATACTCTTTATAGCATCATATATTTTATAATTTAAAAAAAATATATATATATATTGTTATAGCAATTGCCAATGAAAGGTAAATTAGTAATCTAAGTGATCAAAATGTTATAGCGAGTTGTTTGCATATAAAATTTAATTAACTACGCCAAGTGCTCAAAATGTTCTCCGGAGGCATGAATGCACTTTCAATACAACAAAATCGTGTGGTCTGATGAAGCTACCTTCAAGCTGAATGGCACAGTAAATTGACACAACTGCAGGTACTGGTCACTTGATAATCCACACGTTTATGTTGATAAACATGTTAATTTACCAGGATTAACAGTTACCGGTGCCGCATATCTCGACATGCTGCGGACAGAAATTATACCTGCAGTTCGGAAGTTGTTTGGAAACGACGACTTTTACTTTCAACAAGATGGAGCCCCCCCTCATTATCATTGTGATGTCAGAAGGTACCTCGATGAAACGTTGCCTAACTGTTGGATAGGACGAAGAGAAAGCGTTGAGTATCCTCCACGTTCACCGGACTTGACTCCACTTGATTTTTACTTGTGGGGCTACCTGAAGGATGCAGTTTATGGTACAAGACCTGCAACACTCGAACACCTTAAGGATGCAATTAGGGAAAAGTGCGGGACCATCACAGCATCCACATTAGTCCATGTCTGCGAATCAGTTAGTCGACGCATTCAAAAGTGCATTCATGCCGCCGGAGAACATTTTGAGCACTTGGCGTAGTTAATTAAATTTTATATGCAAACAACTCGCTATAACATTTTGATCACTTAGATTACTAATTTACCTTTCATTGGCAATTGCTATAACAATATATTGTTTTTGTTTTTTTTAATTATAAAATATATGATGCTATAAAGAGTTATAGTTTTTTTGGGGACACCCTGTATATATGTGTGTATATATATATATATACAGAGCTGGGCAGTATTTAAATACATTTGTATTTAAATACGTATTTAAATACATTTGTGTATTTAGAACTGTATTTATAAATACATTGTTTTTCATGTATTTAAATATAGTATTTAAATACTTTAATGAGTATTTAAATACAATGTATTTAAATACTCAAAATATAAAAATGTAAATACTTTAATACACGTTCTGTACTAGCACAGTACGACGCGTCGACAGTGTAGTACAGCATGGTTCATGTTTCAACGTGTCAATTCAATCAGTTGTGTGCCACTCTTAGTCGAAAGCGGTTGATTTCTTTATCGTGTGCGTGTCATGGCTTCAACAAGCAAATCCGGTGAATCAAACAGTGATATATCTGCAGATAATAATTTAAAATGTATTTACAAATGAATTTAAATACAATTGATGTATTTTGTATTTAGTATCTAAATACATTCGTAAAATGTATTTAGTATTTAGTATTTAAATACATTTCTCCCATGTATTTAGTATTTAAATACATTCAATGTATTTATTGCCCATCTCTGTATATATATATATATATATATATATAATATATACACAAACTCAGAATGGTCCCCTGAGAAACTTATATGTTAAACACAGACCGTGCATGGAACAAGAAACTCTTCTCGGAAATTACATCCACGATAGTTCGAATAACTAATGCTAAATGACAAATACTATAGTTTTTTTTCTTTTTCATGATGGAAAGCCCCAAGTGGACGCTCAATGTCCCGGTTAAGGTTTAAGTTTTATTTTTTGGTTAAAAATACAATAGTTACCCCTTCTTCTTTGATGTATTCAATCCGACGTGAATGCAACAAGTTTCTTGCGTATATTGAGGTTCTGAATGTAGTAGGCTAGGTGTAAGCTGTAAACCCTAGATCCTGTCCCAAAGCTGGATCCTATCTGCTTTGCAGATAGCTGGTGAGAAGGCTATATTTTGAGGCTCTTTGCGAGTAACCCGGTGCCCACGTTGGGCTTTCTATCATGAAAAAGAAAAAACTATGGTATTTGTCATTTATCATTACTTATTCGAACTATAGTGGATGTAATTTCCCAGAAGAGTTCCTTGTTCCATGCACGGTCTGTGTGTATCATAAAAAAACCTCAGGGGACCATTCTGAGTTCAATCCCATATATATATATATATATATATATATATATATATATATATATATATATATACAGGGTGGGCCGTAAGTTTCCATACATAGGAAAATTTAAATTATGGTCTTCACGTGCGTCGGTATTTGGATCAGCAGTTTCCGGATGCTTGGATTGGTCGGCGTGGTCCTGTGGAGTGGCCTCCCAGATCCCCAGATCTCACCCCCCTTGATTTCTATCTTTGGGGGCACTTGAAGGCCATGGTGTATCAGGAAAAGATACGAGACATAAATCATCTAAAGGAACGTATCACCAACGCCATTACAAGCATAACGTCAACTGTGCTAATGCGTGTTCATCAACAGTGGGGAACACGTATTGAAATGTGTTTTCAAAACAATGGCAACCATGTAGAGCATATTATATAAATAAAAATGGTTGTCCATAAAAAAATGTTTATTTTTCCTATGTATGGAAACTTACGGCCCACCCTGCATATATATATATATATATATAAAACCTTTGGTATAATAATATATATATATATATATATATATATATATAAGCAAACAACCACAGGGAAAAAAAAAGGAAACACGAAATCCGATTGCTTTCGTGATATATTCACATCTTCAGGGACATCATCTTGTCCCTGAAGATATGAATATATCACGAAAGCGCTCGGATTTCGTGTTTCCTTTTCCTTTTCTCTGTGGTTGTTTGCTTATTAAAAAGATCGCGTGTTGTTCTGTGATATTATTGCATATATATATATATATATATATATATATATATATATATATATATAACGTAAAGAACGACGCTTGTATAAGAGAATATTCCGCGCAAGATGAGGAGAGAGAACGAAACAAATGAAAAAATGAGGTAACCACCGGGAATCGAACCCGGGATCTTCCGATTACCGGTCAGATATGATAACCATTACACCATGGGCCTCACTCGATCAAATGCCGTAATTCTCCTACATACGCGCAGAAACCAATGCCCCCAAGGGGGCACCTCTCACATGCCGTACATTATATACATTTTAACTGCAAACACGCAGTATAATTAACGTGCCCTTGGGGTATTGGTTTCTGAGCGTATGTAGGAGAATTACGGCATTTGATCGAGTGAGGCCCATGGTGTAATGGTTATCATATCTGACCGGCAATCGGAAGATCCCGGGTTCGATTCCCGGGTGGTTATCTCATTTTTCATTTGTTTCGTTCTCTCTCCTCATCTTGCACGGAATATTCTCCTATACAAGCGTCGTTCTTTACGTTAATTATACTGCGTGTTTGCAGTTAAAATGTGTATGTATATATATATATATATATATATATATATATATTATTATTTATTATTTATTTATTTATTTTCACAATTTAGCCTCCGTACTATTAAACAGGTCACGTAAATGAAGAGAAAGACCAAATTTCTACAATGTATGAACACGATTAAACTTTAATGAAAACACTTAGCATCTAAAACCGGTTTCAGATTATAACACCTGAATTGTAAACTTTTGTAAGCAAATTGTAAGCAATTTATAACAATCCGTTCAGACATCCTATTAATCACCTACGCTCTGCATCTTATGTTATCATCAACGGTTTATTGAACTATAGTATTCATAAAAATGAAAACTATAAAAGTATATATACACACATTGTGTGTATATATATATATATATAACGGGTGGGCCAAAAAAACTATTACCGAACTTTTGAAAAAATATTGTGGCTCACCCTGTATATTGATCTTACTGCCCCAGGAGTAGAGGTACAGGCTCACAACTGGAGGGAGGTATCAGAATATGGTGTTCAACTGAGGCGTTCAAAGTCAGCAACTGATACTTTCAGATGACAGTCAGTTTCTTCATAAATAATTAATTTTCCTAATTTTTACACAAATAATTAATTTATTTTCTTTTTCATTTCAGACCATCATTCTGCTATAGTTGGTGAACAAGTTATACCATAATGAAATACTCTTTGGAAGATGAAGCATTGATATTGAACTTGCGTAAGGAGAAACACTGGGGTGCAAAACGAATGAAGAAAGAGTTTCCAAATAAACGATAGACGATACCTGGACTTCAATATCTCATAAAGAAAATCCATATCACAGGGTCGACCAAACGAAAAGAAGGCAGTGGAAGGCCAAAAACATCACGTACTGAAGAAAATATTGACACGGTTTCATCCATGATATGCAGTCAAGAAGAACGGCCCAACAACCACAAGTCCGTTAGAGAAATTTCATAAACTACTGGTATTTCTCGCTCTAGTGTTCGTCGTATAGTGAAAGATGATCTGGGTCTTAAATGTTTTAAAAGAATCGAAGCTCATAAGCTCTCTGCATCAAATAAGCAAGCAAGAGTTGAAAAATGTAGTGCTCTGTTAGATCGATTCCCAGACAGAGAAGTGTCGAAAATATGGTTCAGCGACGAGACCTTTACGGTTGCTTCAACAAAAACACACAAAATTACGGAGTTTATGGAAGACAGAACAAAAAATCTATCAGTCTAGATCGACTCTGCAGGGAACGTCCGCATTTTTTCTCAAAAAGTCATGGTTTCCATCTTTATTTCAAAGTTAGGGAAGTCAGAGATTGTTTTTGTTGATCAAAATACCAAAATCACTGCTGCTTATTACCAAGAAAAAATCCTTGATGCGGTAGATCAATGGCGAGCAGGGTTGCAAGAGTGCATTGGTAATGGAGGAGTGCACATTCCGCATAATCTTGGACTGAATTAGGTAACTGTATAGAAACAAAGTTTTTTCTACCCGTGTTTGTATAACATCGAATTACAAAATAATGGTTACAGTAAGCAAAAATCCAACTTCACCACCAGATAGACCATGAAATTCTATACAGGACACATATATTGATTGTACAAATAACATTTGATAAAGGTAAAATTATATTGTTCAAAATCAGGGTAATAGATTTTTTGGCTCAACCAGTGTATATATATATATATATATATATATATATATATATAACCTAGTAGTAGTTCCGTGCGTTGGTCTCTCTTCACACGAAGGTCAAGCTGGTGGCCCCGCCTCCAGGCCTGGCTTGGTGGTGGAGCGAGTTGCTCTCTCGCGCTCTCCTTCGCACATATCCAGGTACACTCAGCTCATCTGGTACCGTCCTGAGCCAGGCATCTAGTCTTCTTTTGAAGACTTCAACTTTGACCCCTGTAACGTTCCTGAGGTCCTTTGGAAGCTGGTTGAAAAGTTTTGGCCCGCTGACAGCCAAGCTATTTTCCTCCAGTGTTAAAGAGGTCCCTTGTCGGGTCTTTAATTTGGGAATACTACCATTCTGCCTTTCCTATTTTTCAGCGTTGTTTGGGCGGTAATTGGGTTTAGTTTAATGTTTGGTATTATTTTTCGATCATTTTCCATATGTACTCGTAGATTATGATGTACCTCTTCTTCTTTCTAGAGAGCACAGATTTAGTTTACGTAGTCTTTCCCCAGGGGCGGATTTAGGTTTCCTGGCGCCAAGGGCCATACTGATTTAGCCGCCCTTCGGATACTGACGAAGTTACCATTTAGCAATAAATAGTTATTTGATATAAGGGTTTTCAGTAAAATGCAGTCAAATGGTTTAGGCATTTACTCCAGCAAAATATATCTTAACATATAAGATATTTTTATGGCAATTATATATATATATATATATATATATATATATATATATATATATATATATATATATATATATATATTATGATAATATAATATTCGTTCTCTCTCCTCATCTTGCGCGGAATGTCTCCTATACAAGCGTCGTTCTTTACGTTAATTATACTGCGTGTTCTTTGCAGTTGAAAATGTATATATGTGCGGCATGCGGGAGGTGCCCCCCTCGGGGCATTGGTTTCTGCGCGTATGTAGGAGAATTGCGACTTCTGATCGAATGAGGCCCATGGTGTAATGGTTATCATATCTGACCGGCAATCGGAAGATCCCGGGTTCGATTCCCGGGTGGTTACCTCATTTTTTCATTTGTTCGTTCTCTCTCCTCATCTTGCGCGGAATGTCTTCTATACAAGCGTCGTTCTTTACGTTAATTATACTGCGTGTTCTTTGCAGTTGAAAATGTGTGTGTGTATATATATATATATATATATATATATATATACATATAAAACAATCCCTTAAATGTGTGAACAGAAATGCATTGTAGGTTATCTTTACGATCTTTATGTTTAGTTATGAAATCGACCGTTGTCGAATACTCAAAGCAGTTTCCGCCGAGATTGCTGAGCAGCGAAGGAATCAACTCGTCGACTCGAAGTTTTCTTTTCTTTTTTCTTTTCATTGTAACTTCATATTCGCGGATAGATGATTTCTTAATTGCTGCTTCTTCATAAAAGTCGAAGTTGTCTCTTGCATCTTTTACATAGAATGTCAATGATGCATACAATTCTGCTACGACACCAAGATCAATGTTAACTGCGTGGAGCTGTTTACTTGTAGCATTGAACCTTTCCAGAATGTCACCCCACATTAAGAAAGAATTGTAGTTTCAAGGCGTTGCAGTTGAGTGAGGTAGCCTGATGCTTCATTGCGTGTGCAAGGCTTTTCTGATTCATCTTCTTCAATGGGCGTAAGTGCCACTATAACCTCTTTCCAGTCTTTATTGAGACTCTCACACGCTTCTTCACTGGCTGACCATCGAGTGTCTGATAAGCTCTTTAGCGTTACATTTTCAGATTTGGTAAAATGATTTTGTAGTATTTCCCAACGGTGAGTGGAGGCAGTGAAGAACACGTAAAGATTTTGGAGAAGTGCGAAAAAATCAATGGCTTCCTTACAGCAACTTTCTGCACACTGTCCAATCAAATTTAATGAGTGTGCAGAGCAGGGTACGTAAACTGCTACTGGGGACGCTTCTTTTATTCTGGCTTGCAAGCCAGAGTAAGTCCCTGACATGTTGGGAGCGTTATCATACAACTGTCCTCTGCAGTTTGCAATGTCGAGATCATGCATTTTTAATATGCTGAAAACCGAGTTGAAAAGCTGAAAGAATAACTGCAAGTTCATCGACATGTGATATGTCTGGGGTGGAGTCCACAATAATGGAATAGTACTTCGCACATTTCAGTTCCTCAGTTATTTGTTTGGTAACTTTGTCAGCCATTAGTTTGATGAATTGCTCACATGTAAACGAAGACAAGTATGAGGTATGACCTTTCCCTAGATTTTTGTATTTTGCAATATGTTCCGCCAGAAAAGGGTCAAATTCAGCAATAAGTTCAAAAGCCATTATAAAGTTTCCACTGTGGACAGAACCAAATTTCTTAATGTGGCCCCTAAAAGGTGAACCATGAGATGCCAGTGACCGGACCACTGCAACAACTCGTTGTAAAACATTCCTCCAATACTTCTTTTCATTCTTCTCATCAACTTGATAGAAAAATTGCCTGTCAATTCTTCCGAGAGTTGAACTTCTCATTTTCATAGCTAACACACATGACTTATGTTCAGAGGAATTTTCATGGCTTGTTAATGCTTCACTGCCATGCTTCCAGTCATCAAATCCTTCCTTACCAATTTTAGTAGTTCCACCAAATAACTGACATGGAACGCAGAAAATTGAGCCTGTGCTCTCCGAATACATTAAATATGTTCTCTTCACCTTCTCTCCGTTGACAAGCTGTGTTTCAAATAAGGTTTTACAAAAATATCTGAATCGTTAACCAAAACGTCTCTTTGATTGAGAAAAGTTCATGTTTTCTAGGTCCTGATTTATGCCATGCTCTGACACATAATGACGTGTAGCATCATTAACTTCCCATAATGCTGGGTCTTGTCCAATGGAAGTATTGCTGGAAGTAGTTGTGATGCTACATACATCACAAGACTTAGTATGGGGTAGGCAGGATTCTTGAACTTCTCTACCAGATAATCTAAAATTACTAGGACCTTCATTAACATTTTGATCTTCTTGGAAACTCCTAATCTCGGTAAATTCTAATTCTTTTAAAAGAACATTCGGATTTGTTTCAACATTTTTGCTCTTCATATCAGATTTCTTGAAAAAAATATCAATTTTCGCAGTTTTATCAATGACATCTCGTTGTTTTTCAGCTTTCTCCAGAGCTCTTCTTATATTCCGAGCCGCTTAGTCTTTTCCTCCCATCACTCATCTGAAAAAACAAATACATCTGAGATTAATTAAAAATATAAATAATATATTTTAAAATAGAAATATATTATTAAAATTAGTATAATATATTATAATTATATATTTAAAAAAAATAGCTCAGCCAGGCTGAGTAGGTCTCTAACAGCTAACTACATATAGGGAGTTAAGTTAACATAAAAAATTCAAAAGTCTTAAAAACTGCCTTCTTACCTTGTATAAATACCATTACTGTACCAAACTGAGATAAACACAATCTTGTCTTTAAATTTTAAATGTTGTCCAGTTTCAAAGTTCAAAGTTGCAAAATAAAAAAAATATAAATTCAATTTTATAGAGAAAACCTTAAACAAAATAATTAGCCAATTTTTGGCTTGATACTCTGTAAAGTGTAAACAACAAATCTGAAATAAAATAAAAATAATTAGCTTTAAAATAGATATTATTAAAATTAATAAAATATATTAAGGCCAAAGACCAACTCTGAAATCGGCTTCGTTCAAACGTAATGAGATTTTTTTTTAAGTAAGTAGTACTAACTTTTCTCCGTTTTTTTAGCTAAAAAAATACCAGAAAGTTTGGATTTTTTCCCTACCTAAAAAGTGCTTTCTTGTTACCTTTCTTGTTACGACTTTTCCTCCAGAATTTTACTGCCCTTAAAATTTTGCCGCCACCTAAAATTTGCCGCCCTGGGCCATGGCCCATTTGGCCCATATGTAAATACGCGCCTGTCTTTCCCAGTAGTTGAGTTCTCTGCAGCCATCAAATCTTGGCGGTGAAATGTCTGAATTTCTTCTAGTTTATTAATTTCCTCCTTTTTATATAGGTACTTCAAGACTGAGCAGTATTCAAGTTTTGGTATGATCAGTGTTCTCAGCAGGGGAATCATTACTGTCTTGTCCCTTCTTTTAAAGGTTTTTAGTACTTGTCTCGCGACTAGTTTTACTATGTTTATCGCTACTGGTTTTGTGCAAAGCTGGGCACAAACCGTTAATCCGTTAATCGTTAATTAACGAAGTTAACTTTTTCGTTAACGATTTAACTTTTAAGTTAACTTTGAAAATCATTATCGAACTAATTAACTTCCGTTACATTTAACTTCCGTTAACTCAAGTCCGTTAACCCAAAAAATTCATAAATAAACGTTTAAAAGTTTCTATTATTTTCAGTGCTGAGCAGGTGCGCAATTAATCCGCCACTGTTAATAGTGATGAACGAATTTCCATTTCCGCAGTGCAAAATCAGGCGATATATTTGTTTCCGTCGCCACAATTTGTGTCTTACCAAATATGGTAGTTATTTATGGCATTGGTTTGAGCAAAACATGGTCGACTGTAAAATCAGGCGGAAAGATTTGCCATTTGAGTTGAATGTTTCAACTTCTTTCAAGAAATATCACGAGCATTTTAAGGCACTTTCAATAATATATGTAACAATTACAACAAATAACTACATTCGTTTCATTTGCAGTCTGTCTCTTGCGCAACATGTTTGTGCTAGTGAATATTTAAAAATAATCGTTGTCAAGTAAGTCATGTATATTTATAATATGTCTGTGAGTACCTTATTAGTAGTCTCCTTGATACATTTCAAGAACCATAAAACTGATCAGGTAAGATTTCAATTCTCATGTCACTTTGATGACATAAATTAAGTCAATTGATGTCTTACAATGGGAGCGTTTTCACCTTAACCCTTTATGTCCTGGCGGTACTTCTAGGTACCACATCTTTAAAATCTCCATAATTATTTTTCTACCGGTTGATCCTGCCGGTACTTTCAAGTCCCAATGTGAATTAGTTTCTTTATGAGATAATAGATGGCGTTGAGAAGTAAATGTGAGCGTGTGGCGCCAGAGGTTGTTTACTCTTTAGTATCTCTGCTGTGAAGACCGAAGAAATTTCAGTGCAATTACTTCCCGAATATTCTGTGCCATATCTGTTCCAAATAACAAAGGTAAGGGTTATTTTATTTTTTATCTTGTTCTTGAAATGTTCAAGAATGCTTCAAACAATTGTTGTCTTGTTTTATTATTTTAAGTTTCGCCTCATCTGGTTGGACAAGTATGACAACACCAAGGTCGCCAGGGTGAGGAAAAGCATGGAGGGTACAGTCGAGGAGGCCATGAAGCAGCAGTCCAACGAAGTGGGCAGCAACAGTGGAGGCAGCAACAACGAGGAGGAGGAGGATGATGACTTCTTCAGTGCTGTCATCCAGACAAAAGAGAGCAGCAGAAGCCACAGGTCACTCAAGGGCAAGGCCCAGAACTTGGTCAAGACCTGGCTGGGACCAACCCCAAGGACTTGCTGACAGATGCTGCCTTCTTGGGTGAGCAAGTGTTGGTGGACTTGTTCATCAAGTTCAACACAGCCATCCCCTCCAGTGCTGCAGTGGAGCGTTTGTTCTCTATGGGCAAGGACATCCTGAGGGCCAAGAGATCATCCCTGTCTGATGAAAACTTTGATATGCTAATTTTCATGAAGGGCAACATGCATCTCATGGACAAAATGGAGAACGAGAAGAAGAGGGAAAATTAAATTATATGTATATTGTGTTTTTCATTTTTTTTATAATAAAAATTAACGTTAACGGTTTATCGGTAACTTCCGTTACATGTTTAACGGATTAACGGTTAACGAAGTTAACTTTTTGGTTAACGGATTAGCGGTTAACGAAGTTAACATTTTGGTTAACGGTGCCCACCACTGGTTTTGTGTCTCGAATTTTGCATCATCGGTCATTATAACCTTCAAATTTATCGCTTTCGTGCTTCTCTGAATTTCCTATCTATCTGGGGTATAATATGCCGTCTGTTTAAGCTCCTCGTTTCTACCATATCTCAAGAGCTGAAATTTCTCTGTGTTAAATGTCATGTTGTTGTCTTCTGACCATTTGTATATTCTGTTCGTGACCCTCTATAAGGCCTCTACCTTTTTCGCATTGCCGATTTTTCTGCTGATCTTTGTATTGTCTGCAAAGGATATTACTCTAGTGTTGCCGTTTACTTCACTGTCTATGTCTGTTAGCATGATAATGAATAGGAGTGGAGGCAATACTGCTCCTTGTGGTACTGAGCTGCGTAACTCCGATTCTGATGATGATACATCTTGAGTTTTGATGACCTGTAGATGTTCTGTGAGGAAGTTAGATCCATTTCCCCAGTTTGCCTGTTATTCCCATATGTTTCAATTTATGTGTTATTATACCATGATCACATTTGTCGAACGCTTTAGCAAAATCGGTGTATATGACATCGTAGTTTTCATTGCCTTCCAGTGCATCTAGAATATTGTTATAGTGCTCTAGAAGTTGTAATAGGCATGATTTTCCTGATCGGAATCGTTCTGATTTTCGTTGAATCTTTCCAGTGTCTCCAAGAAGTCATAGATTTTCTCTCTCACTATTCTTTCAAATACTTTGGTGAGATGGGACATCAATGACACTGGTCTATAGTTCTTTGCTTGAGATCTATCCCCTCTATATATAGGGACAATGTTTGCTCTCTTCAAGATGTTCGGTATTTCCCCAGTGTCTAGGGATCTTCTCCATATCCAGTATAAGTGTGTAGCTATTTAATTTTTACAGTTTTTAATCAGTAATGCGTTCCATTTGTCCGAACCTGCAGCTGAATGTGATTTCCTTTGTCCTATTGCTCGCGCTATGTTTTCTGGAGTAAAATTAAAATCTGTCATACAATCTCCTTACAATTTCTTTTCAAGGAATGCATATATGTCAGGTATCGTTTTGTCACTTTTCTATATAGGCCCTTATATATATATATATATATACAGTATATATATGTGTGTGTGTGTGTGTGTGTGCGTGGGTGTGCGCGCGTAGGCAACTGGGCATAAGTGAGGTTAGTTTGGTTAGTTTTGGTTTGATTAGGTTTTTTTTTTGATATATGGATTTAAAAAAATCGATACCTCATTTATGCGTGTGTAAGGGGGTGGAGGTGTCACAGTAAAGCTATAATAAAAACGCTTAAAATGGCAACCTGATAACCGTAGTAATAAAAGAATGCATCTGGCATCAATTTACACTTAGTCAAGTACGTTCATTTCAGATAGTTAATTGCTTTCTTGAAGTATTGCAAGTGCTGCAAACTTCACCTTCACTGCATGTTGTGCAGTATATCAAAAACTTTAAAACGAATAAACCTAATGAATGGGTATGCAATGACATAATGTTGTACAACGTTAGACAACGTCGCTGGAAGGTTGTACTTTGGTTTTGTCCGATTCAGCGTTTGTACCAGGAATTTTGCACTCATGTTATGTAATGGTGTAATGAGGTTGTAATTTCGTTTTATTACCTCATGAGATGCACAGCTGAGATCTTGTATCGAAGATGCTCTTTTGAAGTATGGAAATTTTTTATATCTCAAATAGCTTTCTGGTCCCTCTCAGAACAAAAGTAGTTACTAAGATATAACCATGGGTTTATCTCTCTTTTTGTTTTAATATGATTTGCCGACTGCGATCACATTTATGATGATTTGCTACGCGGATCGCACGAGAGTTTAACAGACTCGTGTCAATTTCCCCGACGTGATATTTTATCGACAATTTTTTTAGTTGTGGATTTACTTTAGGTTAGCCGAAGTTAAGTTATTAGAGTATCATTCAAATTCTTTGATGACGAAATGTCTACAGGCCCGAGGGTTGTCAGGTTTTAAATATCAGAATCCGGGACAGTTTTGGGTTGGACCGTGAAACTTTGGTTTGCACTCAATTTCTCCACACACTCTCAGTCTACACTTAAATACCTGCACTTGTTCACTTCAATAAATGTCACAGCTTGCGGTTATCTGGCATTCGCTTTTCACTGTGTCCCGTATACACTTCTTGTAGAACGTTGTCCGAACACACAAAATATGATACAAGACATCTGAGAAGTTGGCAACTCTTATATGTTCGCAGTTCAAAAGTGAATGCGCGCATTTGGAAGATGAAAATCAGTTGCACAAAACAATTCTTAACTCAGGGTTCCCAGGTATACAATAATTATCGTACGCATACCGTAACTGGGTTTCCTGTACTATATACGATATCGTGTCGGTATCATCCCATTCAATGTCATTCCTATTTCATTCCGTGCCCATGAGTGGAAAACCCGAGAATGAGAATATCAAGGAAGTACTTTCAAATCGGTCTATTCTCAATTCATACCCATTCTCATTCTCATTTACGGCTTTCCCACTTTGGTCCAAGTTAGGTTAGGTTACGATAGGTTAGGTTTGGTTTCGTTAGGCTAATGTTAGGTTAGATTGGGTTAGTTTATGTTAAATTAAGTTAGGAAATATTATCCATTCCCATTTGGCGTCTTTACCTTCGAAAAGAAATTGAGTGACGTTGTTTCTCAAATCAAGAAACAATTTTCTCAAGATGCGGATTTTTCACTTTGTTTGTTTTCATTTTCCTCATTTTCCGACCACGGATGGGAATGGGAATGGGAATGGGAATGGGAATGAATGAGACGTAAATAATACAAATTTTGACAGAGAGTTTGGTCCTTTTTTATTATAAAATCTGAAAATATATTAATGAAGAAATGAAACGGTAGAAAACTCGCTGATCCTGAATATTTCATGTTTAAGTAATGATGCGTTATGGTGCTAGGCGCCACGACCACCAGCCAGCCAAAATCATATATGAACATGTTTGAAATATGCAATTTTGCCAAACTTTTCTGGTCGTCCCAGTAGATTACCGCTTCCCAAGAGGTTGTCAAAGGCACGAGGCTTGCCATATTCTGTTGGTTTCCGTCATCAATAATGTACGAGTTTCTTGCGTACATTGAGGTTCTGAATGTAGTTGTCTAGGTTAGCTTTAAACCCTAAACCCTCTCCCAAAGTTGGGTCCTATAGCTGGTGAGGAAAGCTATATTTTGGGGGCCTCTTTGCTAGTGACCCGTTACACACATTGGGCTTCCATCATGAAAACAAAATTTACTTATTTGGACCATAGTGGATTTAATATCCCAGAAGGTCTGTGCATTACTCATACATATAGTATACTCGTATATATCACCCTCACCTTCTATTGATGAAGTGCTGGGTTCGAATTCTGGTGGGGATAAAATTTTCATCGTGAAAGGTCGCGCATAATATGATATTCTATATATATATATATATATATATATATATATATATATATATATACAGAATATATACGTGTGTGTGTGTGTGTGTATATATATATATATATATATATTGGTTTTTTTTTAACTCATTAAAAGAAGCAAATTGAGAGAACGTTTCCATGAACTTAAATTGCCCTCGTTATTCGCAGTAAAAAATTTAATATTAAAAGAGGAAAAATTAAAAAAAAAAGATTTAAGAACTTTTAAAAGAAAGAAGAGATACAGTCTACAGACAACTCTCAAGTTTCAACTGAAAACTGAATCAAGATAGAGAAACTGCGAAGATTCAAGAGATGGTCCAATTATTTTTTCCAGAGAGGAACCTCTCTTGATAGTTTTTTTAAGCCTACAACGAAATTAAGAAATAAAATATGCAAAATATATCTTGCCATGTTTTGGGGCAAAGTCTTTCAAGAACAAAATTCGTAACATACACTTTGGAAGTGAATTACGATAAGTTTTGATGTCTTTGTTCAATTCTGTTCCAATTGCCGTGACTTTAAATTTGTTATGAGAGGACCTTTGTTCGAATCCTGACTTTTTCCTGTTCTTTGTGAAGGTTTCCTGAAATTAGTTAAACTCTCAATTTCACATAATTATTTTCTTTTCAATAGTTCTTGTTTTCAGCAAATACAGAGTTTGCCGAAACTTTCAAGCTTTCTGTGATGTTTTTTGAAAGCCATTATTTATACAACTCGCTTATGCAGGGCATAAATTTTTGTACGTGGACGACATTTCTGCTCTTTTTGATGAGACTATTACTATCGAAGGATTTTTAACTCGCTTAAAGAGTACCTTTTCATCCATCAGTTTTACCTACGAAAGCGAATTTAATCTAATCGCGTGCTATCTTTTTTGGCTGTTTTCGTTATTAGCAATCCATTAGATAAAGCTTCGTTATTTATTGTTTATTGGAAAGGTGTGGCGAAATAAAGTCGACTTCATAAAGGTGAACGCAGAATTTCCGAACGTGCCTAAAGTCAAATAATTCGATCTCATGCAGGTCTACTTCGTGTTAAGTTAGTTTAAATTACGTTAGATTAGATTATGTCTGGTTAAGTTAGTAATTAGGTTAGGTTAGTAATTTTCAATTAGAATCTGAACTGCACAAACTTTCATTTGAAATATTAAACAAACTTTTCACATTCATTGAAATCTTTCAAGTAGGGCCTACATGAAATTGCGTAAAATTGAACATTAATAATTTCGACATACATAAGATCAAATGTTGACTTTGTGCATGTAAACATAACTGAACCATCCCCTTGAATCGCAGCTGCGTCAGTGTTGGCCTAAAATAATGCATTCCATTCGAACTATTATAGAATTCAGCTGCGCTGATTATTTTGATCTCGCTTTGGCAACGCCGTTGAATTAGTAACAATTTTATATTTTTTTTAATATTTCTTTACATTGGATTTATAGATACACTATTATTTTTTTAAAACATAACTTTTATGCAAATACTTATTCCGAAGTCGAAAAAACCTGTGTAAATAAAAGTACATAGTTCATTACAGTTTCTGCATATGCTCCGACCCTCAAGGGCAAGTAAACAAACAATTATGAATTATAGCACTTCAAAAATGTCAGTTACACTTTGGTGTGATGTTAAGTCGCGCATAAATTATCAAACTATCGTTGTTTTAATTTCCCAAAGGGCCCAGAACTTTTAGTATTTGGGCCGACAGTAGTGCTCTCTTACAAAAGATATGCAAAGATGCGCGAGAAAAACTTCTGAATCTTTGTGAAATTGACGTTAGGTGTTGTCGTCTATGCTTTCCTGACTCTAAATGTAGGTTTAAATCTTGAAAGTCTTGTCAGAACTTTTTCATAGGGGTATCGCCAAAAGAATAGACCAGTTGCGGTATTGTTTCTTCGATGAAGTTGTTGAACCTCCTTCGCAACATCTAAGGTCATATAACGAAGGAGACCCACAGGTTTAGGTGGGATCCGAACCACGGGTCGCTACATAATCTGGACGCTGAAGACTGTCCCCATCCAGCTACTACTTAAGCCCAATGTCGTTTAATTTCACTGATCAAACGGGAAGTAGTGTTGCGATGTGGCCACAATGCACCTCTGCATGAGGAAGAAATTTTGCTGAGGTTTGTGTGGGGAAGTTTTAACAGTACCAATTTTAACAGTTTAAAAAGTAAAGTCGGAAGATAACTTTTTTTTTTATATATATATTTCTATAGTTTACAGTATACATATACTTATTAAATTATTTAATATCTAACTTGGTTTCTACATGTTTGATTAATACAACGCTATTTCAAATTAGGCTCTCTCTGGGAGGCCTAGCTAACTTAGCCATGCCCAACTTAAGCTTACAAAGACAGGCTTTTATTGGATTTACGAAATCTGCTTTGGCCTATCGCCTTGAGATAACACGATATAAAAAATTTTTAGTGACAACTCTACAGTAGGCTAAATTCTGAACAAGTTCCATGTAAAGATACGGATTAGTCTTAGCTCAGACGTAGGTCTAACTTTGTTAAGCTCAACTATCTTTACTCGGTAGACTTGAGACAAGTAAGAGTTAATTATTATATAAAGGATATTGCATATGTCGTGGCATTTCTCTCAGAATTTCAGGATTTTTGGCAGACCACCTCTGAAAATTGTTTGCATAAATTTACAGTTTCGCTTACTTTAGGTTTATGGAACTGTTCAGACCATCGACATTGGTTTTAGAATTACTGAGTTGACGTTTGACGTTGCGAACGACATCAGCAAGCAAACGCAACGCCACACCGAATGTACCGCTTGCGATACGAGATTTGACTTCCTCAGACACCACGAAAACTCTCGAGGCAACGATGATATAACGTGATAATAAAAATATAAATACGACGTTGCAACTAACAAACCGGATGTTCCCGTTCTCTCTCTGGACATACCATGCTAAATTTGCGTTTTCTTTAGAAAAATATAGCCGTTTAACGATGCGATAAAAAACAGACAAAAATCACCACGACTTTTGTAACATCCCTTTTCAAAACTAATGTTAGATAGACCCATTGAACATGTACATAGCCTATAGTAGACCTGACGGAACTGATGACTGATTCTTCTGAATCCAGTGATATATATATGTAGTGATACTAAAGTGGCAGAAACGTTCGTATACCTTAGCAATGTTCCATCAACACAATTAGCGATATTCCATCAACACAAACACGACCAAGATGACGTCACACAAGCACGACTAAGATGACGTCACAGCGCGGGAATAAATCGAGGCATCACACTTCAACCTCGTTACAAGGACTTCTGGATGCGCCTTGAGAGCTGTCCCTTCGAACACGAGCAGTGACCCTCAAAGCTACCACCATGTAAACATCTTTTGTGCAGGCCCCATTTGGGCCTGGTGTCATTCACTTAACTTTATATAAAGACTAATCATTACGTTGCGCGTTATTAATATCAAGTCATTATTATATTGAAATCATAAATCAAGTGTACACATTATTTCGGCTGTAAACAATCAACATATTCTGTCTCATTCATAACTCATTTGTTTTGTTTAATAAAGGAAGGAAACTCATTCTATCAATCAACTTAATTAATAACATTATTTGATCTGCAAAGATCTGGTGACCTGGCCTAAGCATTTATCATTAACAACTATGATATAGTTGCTATCACTGAAACTTGGTTAAATACCGTGACTCGGGACTTGTTGGGGGAACTTGAGATACCGGGTTTTAAACTCTTTACTAACGATAGGTTACATAGATTTGGAGGCGGCGTTTTGCTGTACATTCGTAATTCCCTTAGGGCTATCGAGGTTAAGTTAGATTTTCCGGCAGCAATTAATGCGATCTGTGTTGAAGTTAGGGCGCGTAGTATTGGTTTTATTTTTGTTGTTGTTTATAGACCTCCCGTTCAACCCCTCAATATAGATACTAGATTTTACTCACTTCTTGGTAATTTTATTGACAATCGGAATAGTATAATTGTCGGAGACTTTAACTGCCCTAATGTTAATTACGAGAATTTTACGGGTAATGAAGAGGGTTTGAGATTGGTTGAGTTTATGGACGATAACTTTTTACGACAGATAGTTACCGAACCAACGCGCGGTGATAATATTTTAGATTTGGTGATGACGAACGGCGAGAATATAGTCGAAGGTTTAGAAGTAGGCGAGAGTTTAGAATGTAGCGATCATCAAATTCTTAGGTTTAAGTTATTGATAGAAAACACACAGGATAGTAACGTAATAGAAGTCCCTGATTTTTGTAGGGCTAATTTTGATAGTTTCGCGGATAGGATGAGAGTAGTGGACTGGGATAACTTATTTATGGGTAATGACACAAATTTGCGTTGGGTGGCGTTTAAAGAAAGTTTTAGGAATATTGAAAGGGAGTTTATTCCTCGTAGGCCCAAGCGCGCTAGTAATCGTGGTAGACCGAAGTGGTGGAGTAGGGAAATAGGAGAGTTTATAAACGAGCGTAATAGAGCGTATAGACTTAGTAAGCGTAATGGCCAGGTAGCTAACTTTAATAGATATATCGAACTTAGACGTCAGGTTAAAAGATCAGTTAGGAATGCCAAGCGTAATTTAGAGATACTTATAGCTGCGGATAGTAAACATAATCCAAAAAAGTTTTTTGAATACGTTAATAATCGTAAGCCGGTAAAAAATAACATAGGCCCTCTAGTGGATGTTAATGGCGCTTTGGCTTCTGACGCTCAGGCGATGGCGGGTATTTTCAATAACTTTTTTGCGACAGTTTTTACCGTAGAAGACGTAAATAATGTCCCCGACGTGGATGATATCGTTCCATTTAGTAGCGAGACTATTTTGGAAGAAATAACTGTTCACGAGGCTGAGATTGCGCATTATATCGATAGGCTAAAAGTTAGCAAGGCTCCAGGCCCTGACGCTTTTTATCCCAGACATTTGAAAGAAGTTATCGTAGGCCCTTAACGAAGATCTTTAATCAGTCACTCGAAACGGGGATTATTCCTGAAGACTTTAAATTAGCTAACGTCACGCCTATTTTTAAAAAAGGCGACCGCGCGGTAGCTAGCAATTATAGGCCCATTAGCTTAACGTCAAATGTAGGTAAACTTTTGGAATCCGTAGTTAGGGATCGTATTATCGATCACTTAGAAAGTAGAGATTTGATTAATAGTAGTCAGCATGGGTTTCGACGCCATAGGTCTTGTTTAACTAATTTGTTAGAATTTTATAACGAAATAGTGCGCGAATACGATAGGCATAGAGCAGCTGACGTTATTTATTTAGATTTTAAAAAGGCGTTCGATACAGTTCCGCATAGGAGACTAATTGCGAAGGTCAAAGCGCACGGTATACGCAGTCAGGTAGCTAACTGGGTAGAAGAATGGCTTCGTGCTAGGAGACAGAGGGTCGTAGTTAATGGTAGTGAATCAGGGTGGTTAGATGTAGGTAGCGGTGTCCCACAGGGTTCAGTGTTAGGCCCATTGTTATTCGTAATTTACATTAACGACATAGATGTAGGATTGACTAGTAACGTGTCAAAATTCGCGGACGATACTAAAATAGGCGGTAAGGTTGTTAACGAGGACGATAGAAATAGGATTCAAGACGATGTAAATAGGATTATGGAGTGGACAGATAAGTGGCAGATGCAATTTAACGTAGACAAATGTAAAGTTTTGCATATAGGTTCTCGCAACAATAATTACGCGTATACGATGGGTGATAGGGAGTTAGCGAGCGTTGACGAGGAAGTAAATTTAGGCGTACGCGTATCTAAGGATTTAAAGGTTAGGAACCAGTGCCTGGAGTCTTGCGCAAAAGCTAATAGGATGTTAGGTTTCATAGCGCGTAATTTCGAATTTAAATCGAAGGATATTATATTGCCCCTTTACAAGTCCCTAGTCAGGCCTCATTTAGAATATGCAGTTCAGTTTTGGTGCCCGTACTTGCGTGAGGATATTGATAGGTTAGAAAGGGTTCAGCGTCGTGCCACGAAACTTATTCCGTCATTGCGCAATAAGCCTTATGAAGATAGGATTAATGAGTTAGACCTGTATTCACTCGAAACTAGGAGATTAAGGGGGGAGCTTATTGAAGTTTTCAAAATCGTTAATAACATCGATAACGTAAATTTTGACAAATTGTTCACTTTTGATAATAGTAATACTCGCAATAACGGATTTAAGTTGCGTGGCAGGCGTTTTATTACTAATATCGCTAAAAACTTCTTTACGTTTAAAGTAATTGATAAATGGAATAATCTTCCCGCGTCAGTCGTTCATTCTACCAGCGTTAATATGTTTAAGAACCGTCTTGACAGACATTTTAAAGGTATTAACGTTGTTTAATTTAAAAAACAACAAAGTTAGCAACAGAAGCTCTGGTGGTGGTGCTCGAGGATGAGTCTGTTGACGATGAATGCCAGCTTGTGACATGCCAGCGTGTGATGCCAGCAATAAAATTATTAAAAAAATAAAAAAATAAAATTAGACTAACACGAATGTAGATGTAGCTCATAGCGTAAACTAATCCACTTTTTGTTTAACTTACCTACATTTTATTTATTTTTTTTTTCTTCTTATCCTCTCCTTACTTTGAATGTCTCTAACTTTTTTCTTGCATGTTTGTAGTTTGCATGGTATGACAGTGAGTTAAGACTGTGTTTGCATGGTTTGTAAGCGTTCTTATTTTACTTCTTTTCATCTTTCACCCCTCTCCTATTCTCTCCGACTATTTTTTTGACTTGTCGGCAGTGGCCGGCGGATGATGATGGTGAGACACTTTTCCTCTTTTTCTGAATGAATGTTAACCCATGAGTGATAGGTGTTGCTCTTACTTAACCCCTTATTCTCTCTCTTCTTAACCCGCTACTCTTTCCTTTCTCTCGGGCTAACCTTAGAGTGGATCTTAGGGTCTTTGTTAGCCTTAGCTTCTGTAGATCTGTAGATCTGTAGATCACTTAACCATAATTACCATCATTCTAATTATAGTACCGACAGTACCGCAATAAACTGGTAACTATAAAGTGGTAACAATATATATATATATATATATATATATATTGTACTTTTACCAAGTTTTCATAATTTTATTACTCAGCATAAAATATTATACTGTAAATAAGTTATTTCACTATTATGAATACATTATTTTATCATACTTAATGAGTTACTGATACATTAGACTTGAAATTATGAATGGTAAAATACAGTTGAGATTAATAGGAAAAAAACGTAATTCTAACAACTCTGACGCTAGGTGGCGCTGTGAATATAATCTGCTGTCACAAAAATTAATAGTCAGCAGGCGGAGCTTCATTTCTTATATACCATATTATTAGCATCATTATAGGTATATTCTTTGGTATATTTTGGCTCAGATTTCAATTGAGAGTTGTCTGTTGGTTGTTTCTTTCTTGGATTCTGAATTTTGTTTGTTTGTGACGTTTTGGGTAATTAGCAGTTATTTTTATTATTATATATATATATATATATATATATATGAAAGTTAATAGGAAAAACCGCTATTTAGTGCATGAGATAAATAGAGATTCAGAGACAAGATGTTGCAGACATGAATCTCTCTCTCTCTCTCATATTTATTGGGAACGCTTCAGACATGAGTTATTACTCTTCTTTACTGTATCTGAAGTTAGCCAAGTTCTGTTTAATTTGTTCATAATAGTTTTATATTATAATCACTGTATTTGGGATAGAAAGAGAGGAAGAGAAAATGCTTAAATCCAAAGGGGTACATACGGTGTCTGATATATATATTATATATATAATATATATATATATATATATATATATTATGCAGGGAGGAGGGGCCACGGGCGAGCGCCCATAAAAATGCCCCTCTCCTCTATATAAAGAGAGAGAGCCGAAATCTAGTTCTCCGAGGCTCACAGTGCCTTTTTTCTTTTAAGATTGTGCAGTGTGTAAAATGAATGTATGTGTAGTGAAAAATAGAGGAAGCAGTGTGTGTTTGAGAGTATGCTGGATTGCTCACAGGGTAGATGAGACACGGAAAAAGATCAGTTAAGAAGGACAGTGACGGGAGAAACGGAAGTTCCAGCATTCCCTGTCTCCTGCCTAACGTTCTCCCCGCAGTACTTCCCTGGTCGATTGGTGTCTACAACCTCCTCCTCTAAGTGCCCAAAAAGTGTCCCCATTTCTAAATACAGTAAATGTTCTAAGCTATAAAAAAAGGAATCTAGACACAAAGACAAACGCAATCGGTACGTAAAACATAGGAGTTTATTAACCTTAAAACAACATGTTCAGTGTAATCGCCATTTGTTTTCTAACACAGTACACAAATGTTTGACAATTTTTGGAAATAGTTTAGCTAAGATGTTGTTCATTACCTCATTGACTTTGGTCTTAAGGTCTTCAAGTGTCTTAGGCTTGGTAGAATAGATCCTGTCTTTTATGTCATCCTACAAAAAAGTAAAGGGGTGTGAGGTCAGGTGAGTATGGGAGTCGTTCCGCTGGCTCATCAAGAGATTAGTCGCCCGGAAAAATCCTTCCTTAAAATTGCGAGTTTCGCAAACAGTTTGTGGAGGTGCTCCGTACTGCTGAAACCACTGTGATAAGTAGAAATCTTTTAGCATCAGATATGAATTTTGTGTTACCGTTACTGCGTTTCCAGTTTCATCTTCAAAGAAATAGGGACCTACTACACTATACCACCCAACAACGACCCAAATATTGAGTTTAACAACACTAAGTGAAAGCTCTATGGGAGCGCCAGCATGACTTCCCCAGTAACGAAAAGTTTGCCTATTAATCTCCCTACACAAATGTACATAACACTCGTCAGTGAAGTGAATGTGTTTCAAAAACTCAGAATCTTCTAACTTTACTAACATCCATGTTGCGAATTCCATTCATTTTTATTTTTCAACATTAGTCAATGAAGTTTGTGAATAAATTTTTTAGTAAAAGGGAAAAAGGTTTTGTTCGGTACGAAATATACGATGCACAGATGTTCATGAAATACGTACTTCTACTGACAAACGGAGAAATGACTTCTGCGGACTGCACGCAATAATTTCATGAACCATATTTATGTGTGCTGTACAGTTCTTGTGGATCGTCGCCTACCACACTATTACGCTTATGTTGATTGCTTACATTTGCTTTTGCTTGAAATTTTCTAACAATTCATAATGTTGTTTTACTACCGGGTGGATCTCACCATCCATATTCTCTGAAGAAGTTCCTCTGCATCCGCGTCACAAAATTTGTCACAAAAACCATTCAACGACCTTATTTTCTGTTCCAGCTGCAAACGCAGCATTACTGTTTGAGAGTTCAACTATATTGTTCAGTGTAGACTAGGTCTTTAAGGAAGCCTAATCAAGAGTTAGCTTTCTTTGAAAACTATAGCCTAGTAAGGCCTTCTATGGCCTTACTAGGTTATAGTCTATTGGTAGCAGTATCGTCTTTTCCTCATTTCTACGATATTAGGAAAAGTTATTACTTTAAGTATGAAATGGTAAATGAACGGTTTTAATATACAATATTTATTAGTTACAAAGTGATGAAAGTTTAGAAATATATACAGTAGGTACGAGCGGAATAAAAATCCCAATCTACTACCTTTCTGAAGAAGAAACCCCAATAATAAAATATACACCCATTATAAAATAAAGGAAAAATAAAAATAGACTTTTTTCCGAACACCCTATAATATATATATTATTTATTTATTTATACCGACCACTTCTGGCAGAATATGAGAAAAGTTTGCAGGTAAAAGGAGATTTTGATATAAATCTGATATTGGAAGGAAGTATTATCGACCTCTTTAAGCCTATAACTGTCTTCTCATTCCTAAATAAAGTGTTCACAGAAATCAAAATCGCTTTCTTTTACAAAACGATGAAAAGCAAAAGAAAGGGCAGAGATAAATGACTGAAAGATGAAATAGTGCTTTGAGCTACCCTTCGAACTTTGATTTATATAGAAGAGAATTTCTAATAAACCAAAATTTCTGAAACAATATTAACATAGTCTACTAACGACTACTCTCATTATGACTCATATATATATATATATATATATATATATATATATATATATATCGAGAGAGAGAGAGAGAGAGAGTTACAAGGAAAAGAAGTACCTCAAAAGGCCTTGCGGCCCATACTGAGGAGGTACCAATGGCAACGGGTACCAGGGAAAATTTTCTACACACTCAAATAGTGTGCAAGATTTGGTCTAACCTTTTCTTGAAGTGATCCACAGAGGAAATGTTCACTTCTGAAGGTAACCTGTTCCACGTGTCACAGATCTTAAAGGTAAAGTAATTCCCACACACACTAGTCCTAAACCGTTTCAAATCCAACTTCCAACCATTGTTGCGAGTTGGGTTATCATTTAAACTAAACATGCTTCTAAAATAAAATCGACATCGTTGAACCCGCGTAACAGCTTGAAAACCTCGATGAGTTGACCGCGCAGCCTCCGAGTTTCCAGCGAAAACAAGTTCAGGGCGCGTAAGTGTCGATTGTAGCCCATATGCCTAACGGAAGGGATTAACTTTGTGGCCCTCGCCTGCACTCGCTCCAGCTTCTCAATATCTTTCCTGAGGGTGGGCGACCAAAACTGCACAGCATACTCCAG
The DNA here is from genome assembly GCA_023014485.1 of Bathynomus jamesi. Classification (NCBI taxonomy): domain Eukaryota; kingdom Metazoa; phylum Arthropoda; class Malacostraca; order Isopoda; family Cirolanidae; genus Bathynomus; species Bathynomus jamesi. The sequence continues at coordinate 458,381 of JAJOZX010003160.1, forward strand.
GTGCGGCCGAACCAGAGAATTGTGCAGAGAGAGCACAATCTCCTTGTTCCGAAACTGAAATTGCCTCCTGATATAACCCAACAGCTTCTGGGCTTTCTTTTCCACCTCTACGCACTGTTTCGTAAACTTAAGGTCGCTGCTAATTAGCACACCCAAGTCCTTTTCCAAATCAGTCGCCTCGATATTACTCCCCAACATCGAGTAGTCTGACTTGGGATTGGCGTAGCCAATGTGCATCACTTTGCATTTACCCAAGTTAAACATCATTTGCCATTTTTCGGACCACTCTCCTATCCCACCAAGGTCCGCACGCAGTTCCTCGATCGCTTCGGGCGTCCCAACATTGGCCCCAAGCTTGGTGTCATCAGCGAATTTGACGATCCGACTGACGATGCCACCGTCGATATCATTTATGTAAATGATAAACAACAGTGGCCCCAAAACGGAACCCTGAAGAACCCCACTAGTGACCGAGGCCCAACCCGAACTAACCGCTTTAATTACAACCGTCTGTCGCCTATTCTTCAGCCAGTTTTCAATCCACCTACCTACTTCCCCACCGATACCCAGCGCGCGGACTTTCGCCATTAGCCGGCGGTGAGGTACCTTATCAAAGGCTTTCTGAAAGTCGAGATAAAGTATATCAATCGCCCTACTCTTATCATACTCACTCAACATGACGTAGAAAAACTCGCGCAAGCTGGTGAGACACGACCTATGCCGTCTAAACCCATGTTGGGAGTACCCAAGCAGCTTGTAGGAATCCAAATGGTCAACGATCCTATCCGCTATTATCCCCTCTAATAATTTACCTACAACTGAAGTGAGACTAATGGGACGATAGTTCCCTGGACTTTCGTGATCCTCTTTCTTAAAGACAGGTGTTACGTTGGCTTCCCTCCAGTCACCAGGCACCTGGCCCGTCTCCAACGATTTGTTGGAGAGAGAGAGAGAGAGAGAGAGAGAGAGAGAGAGAGAGAGATTGTTATAATTTTTTTCCTGTTCAAAAAGGTTATTTGCTCAGGGTGGTTGAATCTCCTTCGCAATGGTAACGACTATATGGCGGAGAGGGACCTGCAGAATTACGCGCGATCCTAACCATGGATCGCTATATCATCTGAACGTAGAGGAAAGTCACCCATCCAGTTACTAAACAGACCAAATGTGCCTTAACCTCTCTGACTGGACAGGAAATGGTACTGCGACGTGGCCACGACATAGCCTGTTTAACGAATGAATAATGATACAATCACCTTAAAAGAAATAGCAATAATATGAAATGAAGCTTTGCCAGTATTGAAAAATATCAATGGTGATTTTGAATTAAATTGCTAGAAATTAACAGCAGTGTCGGTAAAATTTAAAATATATGAATAATTTCTTTTTTCAAAACGAATTATTAAAAAAAAGATTCATCATTAAAGTTAAAAACAATATAAATTTGTCCGTCGGTTCAATATGCCATATGGTGAGATTCCGTTTTATAACGATATTTATCAGTAAGGAACATGGAAGCTTCACGAGGGACTTTTTTAATCGACTGTACAATTGGTTACCAAAGTCCGATACGTGAGTTGTAAAATACTGTCGGTCAGTGCTAAGTCAGTACTGCAATGGTAACATTTTTCTTGCCCATACGCTGCAATGTTGAAATTTTGACCTTTTCGTGACCTGAGGTCAAGATATTTGAGCTATTGTTCTGAAAGTCGTTTATATTACTAAGCATATGACGATGAATCGAATGGTGTATGTTTTATGACGATTCGACGATGGGAAGTGGGTTTAAAATCGTTGCAGTGGCTTATGGCCAGGGTTCAACTCTTAGCTAAATGGCATGCCTGAAATTTTAAGGTGGGAATATGCGTATGGCTGTGTATCCTCCCCCCCCATTACAGCACTGGGGTCCGCTAAGTGTATCTCGGTAATTGATAGTACGATGAATAGTTATATATTCCGCTTGACAGATTTGAAAGAACCCATTTTTGAATACGAGAGTTTTTAAGTTACTTTAGTTTGGATAACAACGACTTTTTTCCCAAAAGTGATGGAAGTGATCGAAGAAAACAGACCATTTAAAAATTTAAAAGCTGGAAATTACGTAAGTTATCACAGTCCAGTGGTGTTTCCCTCCTGCCTCGCGTGCCAGGTGAGAACACCTTTGGACTAGTTGCTTGCCTAGATTCAAGTTTTGTCTGAGGCACTGCGTTTCATTTTGGTTTTCTCATATTTATTTAAAAACAAACAAACTCGTATTAAAAAAAATTTTTGAATATTTTCAAGTGTAAATCTATTTGGGGTAAAGTGAAAAGTAGAAAGTATAAAAGTATATTTAATGAACGCACTGTAATAAATGGTTTATTCGAAACAGTAATTACGGAATATGAATTGATACTCTGAAAATAAATGCTTTCTTATACTTAATTAAAATAGAATTAATATGTGCTACCGTTAGATATTCGTTGATTGTAAGGAATCGTTGTTTAATAATAGACAGTTCAGAACCATATATAATATCTATATATATGCAGTATATATATATATATATATATGTGTGTGTGTGCCAATATAGAAAAATATCAATGATGATGTTGAGGTTGTAACAAGAGTCATTGATAAAAAGTGTAAGGAATCAGTGGAGGAATGACAGCCTACATGTAGTGGAATATCAGGTTTCGGAGCTATTGAAGAATAGGGACCCCAGGCCTTCTTTACTTAGGCTGATAAGGCTAACTAACGAAAATATCACGACCTAACCTAACCAATCGTTAGGTTAACTGTACGCCCTTGACGATTGGTTAGGTTAGGTCATGATATTTTCGTTAGTTAGCCTTATAAAGCTAACTAAAGAAGGCTGGGGGGCCCTATTCTTCAATAGCTCCCAGGTTTCTATAGAGAAATAGATTAAACTTATTAATTTCACCTTTAGCTCTTTAAGTCTTAGAAAAGCCCTTTGGGTCAATAAGGGTCAAAGCGCAATGATCCACTTACTGGTGTAACATTGGAGTCGAATGGGAAGTTTGTTCAGTATATCTTTGCCATGTAATAAAGGAATTATTCCTTTTTTGATGATGTTATTACTAGAAACTTTTAACCCTAGAAGGCCAGCGTGGCCTATTACAGTAACAGTACATTTGTTGGATCTTTTAAACTATTTTGTCTCCCCAGCTTCAGAGAGGGGGGACATAGTTTAAAAGGTTAATATCAGGGGGGAGATAATTTAACAGGTTTTACTTATCTTATTTACATAATAGAATTTTTAAGATATGTATATAAGATACATATCTGGAAAATTCTATTATATTCTACCATATTTCCGGTTTATAGAGAACCATTATTTACATAGGATAAAATTTGAATGCCCGGTTAGGTCACCTGTACGCCCTTGACGATTGGTTAAGTTTAGTCGTGATATTTTCGTTAAAGCTAACGAAAATATCACGACCGGGCATTCAAATTTTATCCTATGTAAATAATGGTTCTCTATTTTGCAATAAATAATAAATTTGTTGTTATTGTTTTCTTATCTTACTTTGGTTATTTTGCAGAGTTTAAACGTTGAGGGGGATATAGTTGAAAAGATCAACATTCGGGTGGTGATTGTTGAAAAGAGTATGTTGGGAGGGAAATAGTTTAAAAGATCCCATTTGTTTTTCTGGAAATGACGTCTTTTTGTACGCAAGTTAATTTTTATTATTATTTAGTAACAATAAATTGTTTAATTTAACCTATAAAGGTAAATTTCATTATGGGTTACGTGAACCCAACACTAGTCTCTATGTGTACAGTTCCACATTGGTCTTATAGAGTTAAAGATAACACTGGTCAACAAAGATTTTTCATCAGAGTAAAATTTGTGGTGACTGGATAGCATTTTTCACGCTGATTCCAAAACTGCATTCAGATTTTTTCTAGCACGTATAGTTTTCAAGATGAAGGCATATATATAACTACACAGATTTAACCATTTTAAATAGGCAAAATACTAATATTTCAACATTTGATTGTGTTTATTTTATTGTGTTTTTTTAGTTTATTCATCTTATTGATTTCAATTATCTTAATTATACATCTTATGTATTTCAGGTGTGAGCTTTTACGTCTAGCAGCATTGTGATTCAGGCAACAACGCCGTGCTTTGTGTGTCAAAAGATCAGTCCAGTCCAAGAACTTGTTGTGTCAAGTTGGTGTACATTTAATTTATAGTTTGCTCAGGTCAGTCAACATGCCTCGACAATGTAAGAATGACCCCTGAAAGCAGTTCTTTTGCATAATGGTAATATAATGCCATCCATCCCCATTGCCCATTCCGTCCATCTAAAAGAGACATATGACAATATGGATATACTACTTAAGGCAATCAAATACGACAGTCATCAATGGAATGTTTGTGGAGATCTAAAAGTTATAGGAATGCTTATGGGTATGCAGTCAGGATTCACAAAATTTTGTTGTTTCCTTTGCCTGTGGGACAGTCGCGCCACTATAGAACATTACACCAAAAGTGACTGGCCACTTAGGTATACATATGTCCCAGGGATAAGCAATGTCCAGTCTGTCCCTTTAGTGGATCCCCAAAAGATCTATCTGCCACCTCTTCACATTAAACTTGGCTTAATGAAGAATTTTGTTAAAGCAATGGGTAAAGTCAATTCTGAAGGGTTCCAATACCTTTCAAGGAAATTTCCGAAGGTTACTCCAGCAAAATTGAAGGAAGGAATTTTTGTTGGGCCACAAATAAGGGAGGTTTTGAATGACACTGAATTTGAAAGAGTCCTAAGTCCGCTGGAATTGAAGGCTTGGCTGGCGTTCAAATGGATATGTGAAAACTTTCTTGGAAGCAACAAGTCACCTGCGTATAAGGATGGAGTCAAGAACCTCCTTGATGCCTTCAAAGAAATGGAGTGTCGAATGTCGTTAAAAATTCACTTCCTGCATTCCCACTTAGATTTCTTTCCTGAAAACCTTGGTGCAGTGAGTGACGAGCAAGGAGAGCGCTTCCATCAAGATATTCAGATGATGGAGAAGCGCTACCAAGGATATTGGAATGAAAGCATGATGGCGGACCATTGTTGGATGCTGTATCGTGACAATCCAGGCCAAATTTACAAAAGGAAATCACACTCACAGCGCTTTTAATAAAATAATGTATATATTCTTTATTTATAAGTACATTGAATAAAGTATATGATGTATTTGTTGTTTAGCATTCCTAAGTGTGATCTATACATCCATAAATTTTCTTATAGCAATATCAAAAACTTAAAAATATCAAAACCAGTGTATCTATATAACTATACGTGCTAGGAACAAAAATAAAACCAGATTCGGAATTAGCGCGAAAACTGCATTAAGAAAAGTGTGATCATGTTTGTGATGAGAAAAAAAAGTTTCATTTTGTTGGCCAGTGTAATGAGACAGAAAATGTTATTTTACATGTTCATTTCGATGCGGACCAAAAGGGTGGTAAAAGAGTGTTGGTTTACGTCGTCGTCGTCGTTGGCCTAGGCAAGCTACGGCTTGGGACCGTAGCGCATCTATCCGGTATAGGTTAACCTGGATGATGTAGCCATAAGCACTGCCGCTAGTTAAGTGCCAACCAGTGATTATCTCACTAGCCGTATTGAGTCCGTTAGGCGAAACTACGACAGTACCAAAGGTGGAAAATATAACCTCTGGTTTTCTATTATTTATTTGCAAAATGGACATGGCATTAGATTAAAATAAATATTTGAATATAAATGATTAACTGACAATTGTGATATATAATTAATTATGTTTACATACAATAAAATAATATAGTATACATAAAATTAGTATTAATGTGGTTCACAATTGAATTATAATGGGGTAACTAATTTAAAATGAATTTATACTATTCCGAAATTCAAGACGGTAAAATTAACATTTAACTTGAAACTAAAATAAGAGTATTCACTACACACTCCCCCACCAGAGAGGAAGTTCAAAGAGTTCCGAACGACACTGATTTCCTCTGGACCTTTTTGGTAGCTACATGTACCTCACTTAAGGTTGATTCCAAAAACGCAGGCTTAAGACGATCGATAGAAACCTTGTCGACCTTGGAACCGCGCTGGATGAGGAATGATTTGCGCGTACGTCGGAGAACTTCATAGGGTCCGTCATATGGACATTGGAGAGGCCGTTTTGGGACAGGTACACGAACGAAAACGTGGGTGCAAGACTGGAGGGCTGGGGAAATAAAGATGTTCTGTTGGCTAGTCAATCGAGGGGGAACAGGCTGAAGGGACTGCGTGAGAGGAAAGTGTTTGAGCGAATTCCGTAGGATCGCATGACTTATCCCCTGCAGTGAAGTAGCCACCTGGTAGCCGCAGTGTTGTTCCATAGACTAGTTCAGCCGCTGTAGTCTTCAGATCACTCTTAAATGCAGAGCGAATACCAAGCAAAACGAGTGGAAGCTTATCCATCCAATGGGAGTCTTCGTGACACATAAGGGATGACTTCAGCTGGCGATGGAAACGTTCGACGAGGCCGTTAGCTTGCGGATGATACGCACAGGTATGCGCATGTACTGTACCCAACAAGCTGGTAAACTTCTTCCAAAGCGAAGACTCAAATTGGCGACCTTGGTCAGTGATGACTTTCGTCGGCAATCCAAATCTTGATACCCATCCATGAAGAAAGGCTCTTGCAACAGTGTCCGCTTGGATATCAGGAAGTGGGATGGCTTCAGGCCATCTGGAAAAGCGGTCGAGACAGGTGAGCAGATAACGTTGGCCTTGAATCACTGGAAGAGGGCCAACAATGTCTACATGAATTACCTCAAATCGCTGGGATGGGGGCGGAAATGCGTCAAAGGGGACCTGGTGTGCCTTTGGACTTTGGCACGCTGGCAGGCAAGGCACGTTTTGGTCCAATGTTTGACATCCTTCCGCATCGAGGGCCAAACAAAGCGAGAGGTAACCAGGTGTTGCGAAGCACGGATACCAGGATGGGAGGGCTTATGAAGATCCGTGAAGACTGCTTGTCTGTGACATGGAGGGACATAAGGGCGAATAGCAGCTGTTGATACGTCGCAATAGAGGGCACAGACAATCCTGGCATACTCATTTTCTTGAGGGAAAGTGAGTGAGTGGAGTCTTCTCTGAGCAGGTCTTGTAGTTCCGTATCCTTATCTTGATCCTGTGCAATAGCATTCCACAGTGTAGAGCTGAGGGTAACAGAAGTAATCTCTATTCTTGAAAGTGCATCCGCTGGAGTGTTCAAGACACCGTTGATGTGGCGGATATCTGTGGTAAATTGCGAGATATAATCGAGTTGCCTGATGACTCTGGGAGAGTGGTTACAGCTGTTTTTATTGAAGACAGTGACCAAAGGTTTGTGGTCGGTAAAAACACAAAACTCTCGGCCTTCAAGGAAATGTTGAAAATGCTTCACGTTTAAGTAAATAGCAAGAAGTTCACGTCCGAAAGTACTATAACGCGTTTGGGCTGGCTGCAGCTTTTTCGAGTAAAACGCGATGGGTGCTTGTTGACCGTTAATGGTTTGTTCCAACACTCCACCGATCGCAACATCTGATGCATCGACCGTCAGAGTTAGGGGGGCATCACTGATAGGAAATGACAGAGACAATGCACTATTGATAGCATTTTTGGCATTGTCGAACGCCTGTAAACTACCGCTACACCATAACAATTTCGTTACCTTGCGTTTGTGTGTGATCATAGCGTGTAGAGGAGCAAGAACACTAGCACAGTTTTAATGAACTTGTGGTAATAATTTACCAAACCTAGAAACCGACGTAACTCACGCTGATTATTTGGCATTGGGTAATTTTTTATCACGTCACACTTGTCCTGAAGGGGGGTAATTCCGTGCTGCGAAATCGTGTGACCAAGAAATTCCAAGGTTGGCTGTGCAAACACACACTTAGATGCATTAATAGTAACACCGTATTGTTCTAAGCGTTGAAAGAGGAGTGAAAGATGTTCCTTATGTTCCTCTTCCGTTGAGCTGGCCACAAGCAAATCATCGATGTAGGCATAAACAAAGTCTAAGCCTCTGGTGACCTCATCTATAAACCTCTGAAAGGTTTGCGCAGCATTCCGTAGCCCGAACGGCATCTTCACAAATTCGAATAACCCAAATGGTGTACAAACTGCAGTCTTGGGAATATCCGAAGGCTCTACGGGAATGTGGTGGAAAGCCTTAACGAGATCTATTTTACTGAAGATAGATTTGCCGTGGAGAAGAGAAGTAAAGTCTTGGACATTTGGTACCGGATATCGGTCCGGGATGGTTGTCGAATTCAAAAACCGGTAATCCCCACATGGTCTCCAGTCTCCTGACTTCTTCTGGACCAGGTGTAGGGGAGAGGACCAACTGCTTTTGGAAGGTCTTATTATCCCAAGATCTATCATAAGCTGGAATTCCGATTTGGCAGCTTTCAGTTTGTCCGGGGCAAGACGTCTGGGTTTTGCAAACACAGGGGGACCGTTTGTTGTAATGTGATGGGTAATGGTGTGCTTAATGGTATCACCCATCTGCATCGGTTGAAGAATTCCTGGATATCGCTGGAAAAGGCACTGGTACATGGAATTAGGGGGAACGAGGGAAAGTGCAGAGTTCGAGGCGTCCGGAAGGGCAACCTGTTTGGCAAGAACAGAAAGCAGTGTGGCCTGGTCGCATAAGCGTCGCTTGTCAAGATCCACCAGGAGTTTGAAATGCTGGAGGAAGTCAGCGCCGATTATGGGATGCCGCACTTGAGCACAGATGAAAATCCACTTGAAGGATCGGTGAAGGCCCAAGTTTAGTACACGCGACTGAGTACCGTACGTGGGTATGCGTGAACCGTTAGCAGCGTATAGAGGCGGAGATTCCGAGTGCGTATGACCAGATTTTTGAGGGAATACACTGACTGACGCTCCGGTATCAACCAAGAAATTGACACCAGAGTTCCTGTCCTTTATGAATAACAGGTTGGCAGTGCGAGTACTAGACGCCATTAGGACTCGCTGCTGGGGTTTTCCGACGAAAAATTGCAAGGGGAGATGCACTTCCTAGCCTTCTTTCCAAATTTCGAGTGGTAGAAGCAGATCTTCCCGGAACTCGAACGATGCCTCTTCGTAAATCTTGACCGAGAATGGCTTCTTTGCCGTTGATTTTGTAGCAGAGAACAAACGTGGTTGAGTTGTTGACTTAACTCTTCCACTTTCAACTCCAGTTCCGATTGTGTGTTCACGTTGTTGACCGGAGCTGTGTCAATCTCCACTACTTTGTCGGCAGTTTCTGCTAGTTTATCAACTGGAGTAGCAGGATCCATAGTGGCCAAGACACGCTGAGCTGATGGAGGAAGTTTCTGCAAGAACAACTGTCTAAAGATGTCCTTATCGAAGGTTTGTGCGCGTTCGCCTAGAGCGCACTGCATAGCCCTCAGCATTTGAGTGGGCTTACGGTCTCCAAGTTCTTCTTTTGAGATTAACTGATGTAGTTTCTCACGCTCGGAGACAGTGGTGCGGCGCAGGATGGCAGACTTCAGATCGTTGTACGGGTCCTCACTCGTGGAAGGAGATACGATGACGTCACGGACTTCAGAGATGATGCTCGCTGGTAGAGAGGACAAAACATGATCGTATTTCGTCCTGCTAGTGGTGATCCTTCCCAAGTTGAATTGTGATTCCACTTGGTGGAACCAAATAAATGGATCACCCGGCCAGAAGACGGGGAGCTTTACGCTCAAGTGGGAGATGGCACCAGCGTCGTCAGGCATCTTCTCCTATGCTTGCTGACGTACAAGCAAGACGACAAGTTCCCAACGAAGGAGTGGAGGTTGAGACGAGCGCAGGCATAGAGCGCACGGGCAGGGGTGAGGGGCAGAGGGCACGAGCGACATTACAGTCTGGTCCTAGTCGCTCGGGTGAAGGGGGTGATGGGCACGAACGACGTTACAGTCTAGTCCTAGTCGTTCGGGTGAAGGGGGTGATGGGCACGAACGACATTACAGTCTAATCCTAGTCGTTCGGGTAGAAGGGGTAATCCAGCTCCGGGGTCATCAATTGTTGGTTTACGTCGTCGTCGTCGTTGGCCTAGGCAAGCTACGGCTTGGGACCGTAGCGCATCTATCCGGTATAGGTTAACCTGGATGATGTAGCCATAAGCACTGCCGCTAGTTAAGTGCCAACCAGTGATTATCTCACTAGCCGTATTGAGTCCGTTAGGCGAAACTACGACAGTACCAAAGGTGGAAAATATAACCTCTGGTTTTCTATTATTTATTTGCAAAATGGACATGGCATTAGATTAAAATAAATATTTGAATATAAATGATTAACTGACAATTGTGATATATAATTAATTATGTTTACATACAATAAAATAATATAGTATACATAAAATTAGTATTAATGTGGTTCACAATTGAATTATAATGGGGTAACTAATTTAAAATGAATTTATACTATTCCGAAATTCAAGACGGTAAAATTAACATTTAACTTGAAACTAAAATAAGAGTATTCACTACAAGAGGAACTAAAAATTTTTGTCAGATAATTATTAAACCTTCCGTGGCTAATTTAAGTTTGATTGAAAAATCCTCTGCCCCTTTGTCTCCAGATTACGATATTAACCAGTCTTGATCGTATTTTGCATTAAATTTCAGTTTTTACCTTATGAAAATCCTTGATAAAGATTTTTTTTTTAAATTTACTTAAATTTTTTGATTATTTTTTGTAAAATAAAACGCTTTACCGAACTGGAGTACCTCTCTCTCTCTCTCTCTCTCTCTCTCTCTCTCTCTCTCTCTCTCTCTCTCTCTCTCCTCATAGCTTAAGACTAAAACATAACGTAACTCTGCAGGAGTTTGCTTGCGCGGTGTCTCTGTGGGCATACGTAATAATAGTGCTTCTTATATATTCTCCACTTTCCTGTAAAATATCCTTGGCTACTTTTCAAGGGTCAAGGTTTTTTCTTCAACCTTTTTCCGTACCTGCCTCTGGCAGGGAGGGTGGGGAGAGAGCCTTATACTTTTCTATCCAGTATTCTACTACTGCGAGGGTAGTTCAAAGAAAAATAAACTTGTTTCATAACAGGAACCTCCCAGAGTGGACCGGAAGGTCTTTGAGGCTTCCTCTTGTCCTTATAACTCCTTCTCTCTCTCTCTCTCTCTCTCTCTCTCAAACAAGTAATTACACGTTCATTGCAGATTTTTGCCATATTCAGTAAACTGATCTGGGCGCTCTGAACATATTCTAACTATTCAACTTATAGGGATAATTTCATTTTGAAAATTAGATTTGTAACTCCGATTCGAGCCGAGATTATCCCAAAAAATTGACTTCAACTTTTCAAATAATGAACTTTACTTGAAACTTTATAGTTATAATTTAAAGTTTATCGCAGATTGTGTCTTCCTGAATACAACTTAACAACTTTGCTGAAGTTTACATGAAACGATTAAGCCGACTTTAAAATATAAACTTAAATATATTTTTATGATGGAAGGTGCTTTTTTTCTGAGACTAAGAAAAACCTCTTTTTATTTAGATAACGGTACCAAGCAATATATATAATATATATATATATATATATATATATATATATATATATATATATATATATATGGGCACTCATGATTTTGCATAATGTTAAAATATTCTCACCACGATTCGAATCCAACAGCTTTTCAGTTAAAGGTGAAGGCGTTGACCATCTCACCACGACAAGGTGAAAGTTGACACAACCTGTCGCACAACGTAACTGGCTTCGAATCCTGCATTTTGCACAATTATGTCTGATATTTCATTTATAGGATCCCAGTGTTACACAAGAGATTTGACTGAAATGCTATCATTGGTTCGAATGCATGGGGGCGAGCACCTAAAACATCTCTGGTTGCGAAAACGTGATGTGTTCCCTCGGATGGTGAAATATAACGCCAGGTAGCAGTAGTGCAATGGTCAGTTCTTTCGACTTCTACTCCAGAAGTGCTGTGTTAGAATCACGGTAGGTTATTTTTGTAGTATGTCTATAATTATATATAGTAGTATGTATATAGTAGTATGTATATATATATATATATATATTATATATATATATATATATATATATATATACAGGGTGGGCCGTAAGTTTCCATACATAGGAAAATTTAAATACGTGCGTCGGTATTTGGATCAGCAGTTTCCGGATGCTTGGATTGGTCAGCGTGGTCCTGTGGAGTGGCCTCCCAGATCCCCAGATCTCACCCCCCTTGATTTCTATCTTTGGGGGCACTTGAAGGCCATGGTGTATCAGGAAAAGATACGAGACATAAATCATCTAAAGGAACGTATCACCAACGCCATTACAAGCATAACGTCAACTGTGCTAATGCGTGTTCATCAACAGTGGGGAACACGTATTGAAATGTGTTTTCAAAACAATGGCAACCATGTAGAGCATATTATATAAATAAAAATGGTTGTCCATAAAAAAATGTTTATTTTTACTATGTATGGAAACTTACGGCCCACCCTGTATATATATATATATATATTATACACTTCGGTTGATCTCCGTCATAATGGTACAGGCAACTTGCGATGAAAAAAATTATTTCTATACGAAAAATTCACAGAAGCAAATAAATTTTCAAATATACCGATATTTCCTATTCCGATGATTTCACTCTTCATTTCTCCATTCGCTTCACAAAGCGTTCCTCTTAACAGTCACTCCATAATTCGCGTACGACGGCTACGGTACAACTGACCTCTAATCTTTCGACTATCTCTGATTGGCGCAGAGAAAACTTTGTGGGTTTCATTGCCTCAAAAACTCGGTTCCTTCATCTGTCTACTCGTCACAATCTTCCACACACGACTATACCCTTACCTTCAACAATACACAACTCAATCCTTCCCCTTCTCTTAACATTCTTGGCGTTTCCTTTTCTCGTAATCTTTTCCTGAAAGATAACATATACTCTCTTTCCAAAACAGCTTCTAAGAGGTTAGGTGTACTCTATCAGCTTTGCAGTTTCTTCACCCCCACTCAGTGTTGTCCGCCCTGTGTGGAGTACGCTTCTCATGTGTGGGGTGGCTCAACCCACACAGCTCTACTTGACTGGATGGAAACAAAGGCGTTTCGTCTCTCTTTACTATTGCTACTATAACGGACACTGCTTTTCTGAACTCTGTAACTGCATGCTTCCTTCTTTAACCATTTATCGCACTGTGCGTCGAATACGTAATGTTTCAAATACACGCATTTAGACTCAACCCTACGCAAAAAGTTAGGCCATAAAGGGTTAAGGAGAACATGCAGTACCTGATTTTCGACGCATTTTCATTCCTTTCCTGTCCAACTCGCTAATGCAAGGGTTAATCGGTATTTTCAATCTTTCTTCTACTCAACCAGTCAACTCTGGAACAATCTTCCTCGATCCATCTTTCCCCCTGTCTATGACCTCCAATCTTTCAAACGCAGTGTGTCCAGGCATCTCGAAAACCCTGGATCTTGATTTTGGCTCTCTTTTTCCTCTATGCGTTGGAGTGTTTAGCGGGCGAGTGAAAACTGAAGGAGAATACATAAGCAATCTAAGATATGCGGACGATATAGTACTGGTAGCAGAGACAGCGGAAGAAATACAAGAAATTACTACTAGGGTGGAAGAAGCATGCATAAAATACGGGCTGAAGATAAATTTAAATAGAACCAAGACAATGAAGATAGGAAGGACGAGAGAACGGATGTCGGTGGCACTGGCGTCGGGAATAATAGAGCAGTTAGAGGAGTTTAAATATTTAGGAGTGTGGTTCACGCAAAATAGAGATGACGTTAAAGCGGTGCAAGAAAGAATTAAACTGGGGTATGTAGCGATGAATAGACTCACCAAGATATGGAAAGATGACAATGTCAGCAGAGCGCTAAAGATTAAATTATACCAGGCAGTAGTGGTACCAACAGTTTTATATATTTCGGAGTGCTGGACGATGAAGTTAAAAGAAAATAAAAAGTTATTATCGTTGGACATGTATTGTCTGCGCCGAATTTGTAACATCCGCTGGTACCACAGACTAAGAAATGAATATATAAGGGAATTGACTGGCGTTAAATTCACCATAGTGGACAGGGTGGTGGATGCGCAGAGGAGATGGTACGGCCATGTGGAGGTGATGGTGGGGGACTGACTTCCGACAAGGCTGATGTACGGAAGAATAGTGGGATCGAGGCCCCCTGGACGCCCAAAGACGACGTGGCTCAAGACGGTAGAAAGAGAGAATCCGGGTTTAACCTGGCACCAGAGAACAGATCTGGCGAAATTACCGACGGGGGAGACGCATCGCGCGGGACCCAACCTGGAGACCTCCAGACGGGAACTAAGTCTAAGTCTAAGTTTAGCGGGCATTCGTCTTTGGCCCCCCTTCTTGCATAAAAAGAAGTTGTGGCTGTAGGCTAGGTCCATTCAACTTCGACGTTAAGATAACAGTATTAATAGAGCTTCTGCCTAATTCTGGTTGTCTAAACTAATCTATACTATAAAAGGACAGTCCTGTCTGTGCGTCTGTTAGACAGCATTATTTACTCTTAAGCGATTCTGAACACAGAAATAAATGCGCTTTGCTTTGTTTCAACTTTTTACTCTAGCGCCTTAAGATTCTCATTGCTTGATACAATGCGTGAAGCTTAAGAGTTTCATTGCTGCGTTCTTTATAGTTTTATTGACCGAATAACTGACCCTCCCCCCATCCAATTACTGGGGGATCAATTACTCGGGCAATAAAACTATAGAAAACAACGCAGCCATGAAAATCTTAAGGTTCACAAATCTTCATAATATATATATAATATATATATATATATAGGTAAAAAAAAAAGTTACCCCTTAGAGGTAAACTGTCATATTAAAAGAAGTAAGCGGACTAGAGCTCACAAACTTCATAGATGCTTACCTTAGCATGTTGTTCGTCTTAATTGAGAAGTTGCTCGATGTGTCCCCCTTCTTGCTTAACGCAGGCCTCCAAATGTGGACGCTACTGATCAGTTAGATAGAGTGAACGATATACTTTCCAACAAGATGGAGTCCCTGCTCACACAGCACGCCAAACTGTCACATTCCTTGAGAACGAAACACCAGATTTTATCGAACCCAATATGTGGCCGGCTAATATCCCCGATCTTTCACCACTAGATTATGATGTTTGGGAAGCCCTGAAGTCCAAACTTTACAGCCCTGGTACCAATATAAGAGACATAGATGAACTACGCGAAATAATTCTGCTCGGCTGGGAGAAGGTGTCTCAACGATATGTAAACAGGTGTATTGATCAGTAGCGTCCACGTTTGGAGGCCTGCGTTAAGCAGGAAGGGGGACACATCGAGCAACTTCTCAATTAAGACGAACAACATGCTAAGGTAAGCATCTATGAAGTGTGGGAGCTCTAGTCTCCTTACTTTTTTTAATGACAGTTTACCTCTAAGGGGTCACTTTCTTTTTTTTTACCCACCCTATATATATATATATATAGAGAGAGAGAGAGAGAGAGATATAGATAGATAAATAGATAGATAGATAGATAGATAGATAGATATAGATATAGATATAAAGTTGCCCCGAAATGAATGTATGCATCCGCACTTATGTTGTGCGTGTATGACATCATTATATTAAAAAGTACATTCATATATCGCATTTCTCAGAAGTTGTACTACTATGTACGTTCATTCAACAGTTTACCTCTGCGAAATCACAGAAAGCTTTGTTGATTGGTTCATAACAATTTCCGATTCTCACTTTTTGGGGTTTTAATTTCGTCTGAGTATGTGAACATCTAAAATCGAAGGGAGCAAGTGTAGTTTACGTCCCCCTGACGCAAAAGGGGACACAAACTACACTATGTCAAAGGTGGGGAACGTAAACTACACTAGGATCTTTAGGAGACATTTTTTAAATGAATCCATCAAATAAAACGTTAAAACTAGCGAAAATATTACGACTTAACCTGACTAATCGTCAATTTATATTTATATATATTGACGATTGGTTAGGTTAAGTCGTAATATCTTCGTTAGTTTTAACGTTTTATTTGATTGGGTATACTCGGACAAAGTTGGGGAACGCAAACTACACTAGGATAATGTAGGGGAACGTAAACTACACTAGGATAATGTAGGGGAATGGAAACTACACTATGCACCACAGGGGGACGTAAACTACACTTGCTCCAATCGAAGTATTATTTTCTGCAGGTGATTAAGTCGGTGTTTCTGATCGCCTAATGTGCATACAGTGGATAGCGTCATACGGAATATAGGGCTTATATCCAGGGGCGTGGCATCTGGGGCGCAAGGGGGGTCTGACTGCCCCTCCCGAAAAATTTTTGGGAGAAAAAATTCACAGGAAAAAATAAAAAAATATTGCAAACCTACCTTACAGAATCGGTAGCAAAATGTACAATACGGTACGGTACGGTACGGTACGGTCTGTACCGTCTGTACGCACCGTTGAAATCCTTATTCACTCACTGTGCACAAGACTAATGAAAAGTTAAAAGCCTATTGTGTTTCGGCTACTTTGCTCTCCGCTCGCTGTGCAGAATCTGTTCGCTGTTTTTGTTTTTTGTGTAGTGTTGTGTTCAGAAATTAGTTGTTATATTATGTAATTTTAGATTTAAATTGTTGAGTAACAATATATGATTAAATTAAGAAGTGGACGTTCATTAATTGAATAAATATTCTCTTACAAATCTGTCATGTATGAAGAGGCTACCAATCGCTTAAGCTAGGCTATGCCTATTCCGGAAATTTGCGAGGTAAGAGCGAGTTTGGTTTATGTTATATCAGGTGTTCCACTGCTCCACAGTACATCGGGCCAAGTTATGCAATTTTTAGTTTTGAGTTACTCAGTTTTTAAATTTTTCTTTAAATTTCTTAAAAAAATTTGGGTCTTTTCCGTTTGGGGGCTAGCAGTGAATTTTAATGAAAATTGGTGTACTAATGTAGTTTTGGTCACTGATTTCAAAAATAACTTTCTTTTTTTGGAGAAATGAAGGTAAATGTACAGTATTACACCCGTCTCCCTTTCGAGGTGAAATTTATGTTTTTCCTATGGTTTTTGATGTGTTTTGAACGAATCTGACCTTCAAAACCGTCGGAAATGACTCGTTTTTGAGATAACCCCCCTCCCCCCAGCCGGCAATCGAAAACGAGTCATTTCCGACGGTTTTGAAGGTCAGATTCGTTTAAAACACATCAAAAACCATAGGAAAAACAAATTTTACCTTCAAAATTGACCTAACCTATCCTAACCTATCCTAACCTAAATCACTTATAGTCTTGTAGGCAGCCCAGGAATCACTATAAATCACAGAGCCAGGCCTAATGTACTTCTGAATGAGTGGAATGAGTGTTCCATTCCGGTACGAAAGTAATTCAAATTCGAAATGGATGGAGCGCAGTGATTGGGCAAACATGTAACGAACACACAAACGAACGTACGAACACACAAACGAACGTACGAACACACTAGATACACACCAAAAAAATGTTTATATCTCGAAAACGAAGCATTTGCGACGGAGACGCTATAGAGGGAAAGTGTCTTAGAATTAAAAAATCTACTTAATGAACATATAATAATTGCTGGACGTTAGACGGGTGTAATAGTAGAATAATACCGAAATGAAAAACAAACATGTTAGAGCACTTTAAATAATTAATGTGTTTTAACTAGCTTAAACTAGTTACAGAGGATTGTGTTAAATTTAGCCAGAGTCACAAACTGTTACTGTTTATTAAAAAGTGCTCTAAGTGTGGGAAAGTGTGTTCCTTTGATAAAAATACCCAGTTCTTTTGTCGCCAAAAGCGTCGGTCAAACGGTAAAAAGTGCAACTTTACGAAGAATACGTTTTTTGAAGGATCCCGGCAGATCTGTAAAAGTAACAGAAAAAAAATCAAGAATTAATGCCAGGTTAGGTCAACTGTACGCCCTTGACGATTGTAGGTTAAGTCATGATATTTTCGTTAAAAACACATTAATTATTTAAAGTGCTCTAACATGTTTGTTTTTCATTTCTCCAAAAAAAAGTTATTTTTGAAATCAGTGACGAAAACTACATTAGTACACCAATTTTCATTAAAATTCGCTGCTAGCCCCCAAACGGAAAAGATCTGAAAATTTTAGTTAATTTTATTTTTTAGATTAATTTGATTAATTTGGACCACCTGAAGATCAGGGCCCCCAGCCTTCTTTAGTTAGCTTTATAAGGCTAACTAACGAAAATATCACGACCTAACCTAACCAATCGTCAAGGGCGTACAGTTGACCTTACGATTGGTTAGGTTAAGTCGTGATATTTTCGTTAGTTAGCCTTATGAGGCTAACTAAAGAAGGCTGGAGGCCCTGATCTTCAGGTGAGCCATTAATTTTACTTGTCTTTCATTAGGCCTAGTTTTGAAGGATGGATCATGGATGCTTTAAATAAACTTGTACCGTGCTCTCCTTGGGTGAATATTGTGGTTGGGTACTTTGGTTATTGACATGGATTGGCCTTGATAAGTCCCAGTGGCTTTCTGTTATCCGTTGAATTTTTGTGTCTTTATGAATCATATAACTAGCCTATATGTATAATAATATTTTGGTGAATTCCTATATGCATTATACACAGATATAAAACAGCAAAATACATATTACTACTATCAGTAACTATTATAATGATAATGACATGATATAAATAAAACATTGAATCTGGAGCTTCAGTTTGTGAAAAAATTTCATTATTTTATTATAAAGTCCGTGAGTGCAGACGAGATGTATTAATAAAACAACTTTTCCAAACTACAGTACTAATAACGCTCTGTGTCTGGATGATCCCTCAGTCACCCATTCTACTTGGGGAATTTTCAAGTTTTTACCCTCCCTGAAATAATTCTGAGAATCGCCACTGCTTTTAGCTGCGTGTATGTTGGGCCCCCGCACTAGGTGTGTTCTGCCTGTGGCCCAGCACATGCCTAAGTCCTGCCCTACACACACACACACACACACACACACAATTATATATATATATATATATACATAGACAGAACCATGCATATATACAGTAAAACCTCTCAATGATAACACTCCACTATAACGAAACCTCTCTTTATACCGAACACTTGGGCATTTCGAAAAACCTATCTTTATTGAAAACACGTTTCGTTATAAGGAGCTGTTTGCGCTAACTCAGCCTGAGCTGCACACGTTCGTCTCTACCGCCATTTCTGCGCGATCAAGAAAGTAAACGGCATGCTACATGCTGATTGGCTGATACCTTAAAGCTGATGCGTAATTAGCTAGAATGTTTCTCCCTCACGGAGAAATACTTTTAAATACTTAAAATACCTTTAAGTAATGTATTTAATATACTGTGCTAGCGAAGCGACCCGGCGTTGCCCGGGTGGAAGTTGAACGCTTGCAGAGAACCCGCCCTTCGTGCGGACAGCAAAAAAATATCCCGTACAATTCAATTAACCAGGCGTTCAATAATTTTCCCGTAGGTTTCGATTAATTTTAAGCAACTTTTAGAATGAGACGTGAATGTAAAAATTAACCAACTGGTTAGGTCAACTGAATGCCTGGTTAGGTCAACTGAATGCCTGGTTAGGTCAACTGAATTCCCGATTAGATTAATTGAATGCCAGGTTAGGTCAACTGTACGCCCTTGACGATTGGTTAGGTTAAGTCGTGATATTTTCGTTAAAACTAACGAAAATATCATGACTTAACCTAACCAATCGTCAAGGGCGTACAGTTGGTCTAACCCGGCATTCAGTTAACCTAACCGGGCATTCAATAATTTTCCTGTAGGTTTCAATTAATTTTAAGCAACTTTTTACCTAATAATTTTTTCTTTCGAGGAGCCGTTTCCGTGTTTTAGGGTGACACAGACAGACATTCAGACAGACAGACAATATATATAGTATATACAATAGGCCGGGTCGTTTTTGCTTGAAAAAAATTTTTGGGGAAGTTTAATTTACCCTGTATTACGAAAGTTTGTGTACCTACATAGGAAGTATCACGACAAAGTTTCAAGCTTTTATATAAAATATTTTGAGGTTCCACAAGTCACTTAAAATTTTGGTGATTTTTTACGATACTCCGTATAGTAAACTACAGCTCTTTGCTGACTTGCCATGATAGTTTACAAGGCAAATCACACAGAATTCACCACGAGGAGGTGGCTGTAGGTCGAATTCCACACCATGCCCAGCCCAACCTCCCTTCCATTAGTTTTTACATGTAGTTTATTGACATTTGTATTCGCATTTTGACTCAGATGTAGGCATGTTTGATCTTGAAGCAATTCTTCCCTTTATAAAACCATCTCTATTTTCCTGGCCACAGACAGAAGCTGATGCTTCTGTTACAAGTTTGACATGTCTTTCCACAGCTTGTGAATGACATGGGTACTTTTTCAATAAAGGGTTAGTTTCATCACCCCTTACGATAAGCTCTAACTGGGTGTTTGTCAAGCTTTTTGTCAGAGGTGGTTCATGTCTTGGGTAGTCTCCAAATCGAATTAAATCTGTGTAGTCTCTTGCCAAGAAATTAATTTTAGGTCGTCTAAATTCTCTAATGCCCGAGGGCACACTTTCCCTGGCTAAGAGAATGCACCGGAAAGCTAACTCTCTCATCACTTGCCTTTCATCAAATAACATCGAGACCAGTAAAGTTTCTGGGTGAGCAAAATATGCCCCTCTTTCAATAACAGGATCAATGACTGCCTTAAGCTCATCAGATAGGTATCTTGAACTAGATATCATAAACCAGAGGTGCCTTGGTCCCTGGTAATAGTAAGGATTTCGCTTTATATTAAACCACGTTGGGGCATAAACGCGAACAATGAATTCGGTCAGAGTTTTCAAGTTTTCTGACGGCTTTTTGGTCGCAACATAAAGTCTAACTATCCTGTTGGCTGTCGTAAGCCATCTGGCATGGTTCAAAGAACCTGGGTTGCGGTTTTCAAGGTTTTGGGAACATTGGCCTTCTATGACTGCGTTACAAATTTCCATGAGATACTTTTGATCTTGGCTTAGATCGAGATCCCCCGGAATAGAAGGCATATTACTTGATTTGATTGCTTCAAACTTGACAACTGGCATCTTTTCGCACGCAGTAAGACTTTTTCCAACATTTCCAGCAAGGGCTTTTGGTCCTTTGGTTTTACCATTCAAATAATTAAACAAATGGCGGAGAGGTAGCTCATTGGTATGCAGCAAACACACGAACCAATGAAAAGGAGTATTGTAGTACCTCTAGTTGCCTGATAACTCCATTATGTATGCCAGTGTTTACATTGGTTCCATCACATCCAATGACCTTCGGATTGTCTACCTTAATATTGTTACTGTTAAGAAACTCCCTCAGAAATGTTAGTTGAATTTCTAGTCACAGGAGTGAAGTGCCTAAGATATTTTGATTCTGGTTCAGCTATAAGCGTGATGTGTTCCTCAGTAAGTGTTGTACTGTAGTACCTCCCATCCTTACAGATATTTGCTTTAGTTAAGTCCTTTCTTCCATCAAAATACAATGTTTCTATACTTTCTTCACTTGATTTACTCAACTCCTCTCTGATCTTCTTTCTCTGCCGTCTCACCTTATTCTTATCCACAACATTGTGATAATCTTCAGGGGTAATGAGACCAAAATCTTCCAGAAGAGCAGAGGCAACGGCTGCACCAGCTCTGTCTGATATTCCGAATCGGTCACAAGTTTTTGCTAATGAAGGCAATTTGCGAGTGAGCTTATGTGCTTCACCTGATTTCTTTATACCTTCCTCAATGTGATCATCATCATCACGCTCTCTATCTGTATCTGTTGATGTGTCAGAATCAGGAATTGTATGAAAGTTATCCCAGTCCATTGGCTCTTCCCTGGAAGTGGATGGGTTATTGATATCTCCATCTTCAATGTTTTTAAAAATCGTGCTCTTTCTTGTTCTTTACGCTCAGATCTTATTTGCAGTTTCTTCGTTGTCTGTAAATCAATACTGCCTATTGCCATTTTTCGTGCACCTCTTTTGTCAATTAGGAAAGAACGTTCCATGGCAGGAACTTTTAGCTCTTTTTCACAAGTGCAAGAAAACAGATCATGGCATTTGCAGGCAGCAATATCAAACTTTGATTTTTGGATTTGAACGCGGTAGGTTTAGATTCAAAATCTTTCCATTTTCTACCAGTCTTCATATTTTTAGATTTTTCATGACAATCCTTTACTCTGGCTAATATTTGCCATTCTGATATTGTTGGAATTGATGCACTTTTCCAGATTTCTTTTACCTTTGATGCAACTATTCTTGCCAGATCATTAGCATTTGGCTAATGATATATATTCTAATGATATATATTCTGGACGAAACACAGTCAAGAAAAAACTTAATTGCAACAAGAATACAAAAAATACATGAAAATCTTAATCAAAAATCATAATTGCCAAATAATTAATAAAGTTTATGTATTTAAATAAAGTTTTAAAGTTTTTTGTAGTGTTTTACGTTTTACTTGCAATCTTCAGAGGATTTGCGGAACATCTAAAACTTGATCAATTTAGTTTTTTTAATCATTGTTGAGCATTTATAGTGCATCTACAAATTTCTTGGACACAGGCATGTGGAAATTCACAAATTTAATTTTTCGACCCGGCCTAATATACAGTATATATGGACGCCCATTTTATGTGTCTATGATGTCACTATCTTTCAAACAATCTGGGATACAGAGGCCTTTAGCGACCTCAGATGACCTTGGAGGCCGACGTCAAATAGCTTATGTTCTTCCCCGGCCTCAGGTACCCCTATTCCTTAAGTCTTATCTAAATCTGGCTAGTGGTTTGGCCGGCCATAAGTAACAAAGTTCCCAATTCGCAGTTCGACCGTCACAAATATAAATATAGATAAGAGAGTTTTTGGAGACGGCAGTCACCAAAAACATTTTTACGCATAGAATAGTAAATAGCTGGAATAATTTGCCGGTAGAAGTAATTAGTAGCACGTCTATAAACATGTTTAAAAGTCGATTAGATACATATGTTGATAGATTAGGTATAGTTTAAGGTAGTAAAATTAAGGTTTTTGTGGTTCGGAATCCACATAAAATTGTAGATCCCCTCCGCCACCACGGAGGACATGCGCAGTACACAATTACAAACACAGTTAGGTAGACTAGCTACGAGTGGATCCGAGGGTCTTTGCTGGCCTGAAACATTATAACATTATATAAAGTATGTATAAATAACTAATGAGAGTCTAAATAGGTCATTAAAATATACACTACAATATCGACAAAGGAAAACCCTTTTATAACGAACAACCTCTTCACAACTACAGCCATTTTGGCTTATATATTTCCTTATAGAGAGGTTTTACTGTATATATATTTTATTTCTTACTCGAGTGAATATTACTTTTTCCATTACAGAATGTCGGATAAAATAGCGCTACTTTCCGGAAACACTAAATTTTTCTTTCTGAATAAATACGGGTTCTTTCTTTGACAGTAAAATTCCCCGAAAGTTAGTCCCGAAGTCGAATAAGATAATTCAAAATCAGGAATGCTGTGGTGGTTTTTTTTTCCGGCTGATTTATCACCTGCGGTTTTTCTCTACCCAGGGTTTTTTTTTGTTTCACGGATGATGATTCTAGCGAAAGGGGTTTTACCAAAATGTTTTTCTTGGGTTCTTTCTCTTTCCTTCCCGGTTTCTGGAATATTCGAGGAAGTATTTTAGTCCATCGTAAATGACACGTTCTGGCAAACGGATCACGTTCCTTCTTGGTTTCAAAACGCGTATTGCAAGTCACAATTGGAAATATGAAAGTAGCTGTTTCACCGATATATTGCAATCTGGGGTTTCTTTCGTAAATTGTTATGGGTTTGTTTTGAGTTTAAGGAGAGAGAGAGAGAGAGAGAGAGAGAGAGAGAGAGAGAGAGAGAGAGAGACACACACACACACACACACAGACACGTATGTAAGTATACTGTACATTAACACTAACCTCGAACTAAATTATTACTTTTATATTCACATTATGAACAATTATTCAATATATATTTTTATTTAGGTGCATTTACAAACTAAAAGAGCTGTTCTTTTGGGAATTTTTAATCCTTTACGGAAAATAGTAAATTTAAAGTGATATTAATTAACGTGAATCGGATGGAAATTCGATGTTGTGTCGTGTCTACATCAAAAGATGAAGGTTTAAAACGTTGATCGTGATCTCTTCCTGATGGCGTTACTCTTTCTCGTTACACGCTCTCAAACTTTTGCACATTACTGGATCATGTCGCAACACCGCTTCCCTTTAGATCAGCGAAGTTAAGCCATGTTGAGTCTGTTCAATAGTTGGGTGGATGAACGTCCTCCGCGCTCGCATAATGTAGCGACCCGTGGTTAGTATCCCAGGTAAAGATATATGTCCCCTCCATTACGTGATTTTTTAGCTATTCCCAAAGTGACGCAGGAGTTCTTTGAAGAGTGACAGTTTTCTCATAATTTTATAAGTAATTGTGAAACACCATCTTTAAGACCCATATGATGACACAATACAGGATGACTCTCTTTTGACAAGAATCTAAACTCTTTATTGACTGTATAAAAGTTCTTAAGTGTAATTACCGCACTTCAATAAGATAGGAAGGGTAAAGCTATTAAATAGTGGTTCTTAATAGTATGTTCGGTCGGAAAGCTGACTTTGAAACTACGTGACACGGGTTCGAGTCCCATGCACTAATAATCAATCAGGAGGTCCAGAAACTGGCACAGCTCTCAGGCCAACGAATGCAGTCCAGTGCTTTAACTCGCGGATTATCATCACCAGCACAATAGAGAGTCGAACCCCCAACCTCAGTTTTTTACTTACACGGGAGACAGTATTACCCATTGAATTACAAGCGTTGTCGTTTTTTGTGCCAGTGTCGATGACGCTTGTCAGTTTCGTGCTCCTCCTCCTTATCAAAATTAACAGTGTTTAAAGTCTGTTAACCATTGTGTTACTGCTCCAACAAATTTGTAAACGTGCCAAGAATACACAGTTACAATCTCATCAGATAATCTAAATTACTTAACTAATAATACTACGTAATAAATATCTTCAAATTTTTCCAACGACATCCGACACTACTTTCTTAGTCCTATAGGGCCACAAATTGTACCCGTGACCCTGAAATAACAAGTATACGAACGAACAAACGGGTGATCCTATAGACATACGAACGAACGACCGAATTTTAACTATATGTGTAAATAAAAACTTAATGTAAAGCAAGAACGTTATCTAAAAATAGTCATTCTCTCATTAAAACTTCCAACAGCTATCAACAAATATCTAAATTTCATGTGAATAAACTTTATAAAACTGGCAAAAAGAGGAAACAAATATCAATAACAACAACAGGCATCTCCCATTCCCTCATCTCCTGGAGTGTCCATGAGGGGAACAGGAGAGGTATGCCTTGTCCCCTCCACATCAAGCGAAGCTTCCCCGCCTTCGGAAAGATCTTCCTCTTTCAACGGATCGAGGAATTCAATGCGAATAAAAGGCGGGAATGCGAGGCGTTTACCGGTGATAATAAACAGTTAGCTTTTATATATGGATTTGTACCTATATTTTATCCTAAACTGCTTGACAGAAAAGGATGAAAGAATAAACAAATTAGAAGAAGAAAACAAAGAACTAAAACAGTGTGTGAACTCTTTTAATGAGAGAGTATCCACGACAGAAGATCAACTACAAAACCAGGCAATAGAAAATGAGAGGTTAAACAGAGACCTCAAACAGAAAACGCACAAAAACCTGTACTTTATCAGTGGCTTTATCCCTCAAGGCTCTCCAAGTGAAACCTCCGCTGAAATTGTCAGAAATGCCATCAAAGAAAAACTTCGTGCAAATATTCCTGAAAATGTCATTACGAAGGCACACCGAATTGGAGAAAACTGATGATACTGACAAAAGAATCCTAAAATTCAAATTGAGTGGCCGGCTGTGAGAATCGAAAATAAGAAGTACATTTATAAATATGAAACCTAATATATATATATATATATATTATATATATATATATATATATTATATATATATATATATATATTAATGAATTACTCACTGAATACAGAAAAGAAATTTTTGATAAACTAGTAAAACTCCAAAAATAAAAAATAATTTATTCATGTTATATACGGGACGGTATACTACGAGTATGTGGTACACTCATATATACCCGTAAGTCCCAAAGGAAGGACAAAGAATGTCGATTCATGCTCAACATGACTTCGACAACTTTCGGTGCCATCTAAAAATAGAATTGCTTTCAGCATAACCCGTGTGTTAAGTAAACCTATCACTACATAACTATCATTACTAGGGCGACCCAAAGTTAATAAAGTTAAAAATTTGCTATTGTAAGTTCAAAATTTTGTGATGGATTAATAAAATAAAATTAACGAAAATGTGGAGTGAAACTGCATTAAAAGACCTATGCTGGTCGAAAATCTAGCAACACTGCAAAGGTGCTACACGCCTTTATTGGGCCTGATCGAAAAGGTTGAAGAAAGTTGCTACACAATTGCCGAAGCACGCGAGAACTTCACTTCGATCAACTTTGCAGACGACCCTTGCAATTTAAAAGAATACCTTACCAAACGATTGCAGCGGAATGAAATCAAAGAAATCATATCCTTCCAACGGGAAGAAATTTCGCCCAAACTATACACCAAATTACAAGCAGCACAAGCTATCTTGACTGCGGTGGAGCGCAGCTTCTCCATGATGAAAAAGCTTTTGACAAAAGACAGAAAGTTCTTGCCGGAAAATATTGAGAAGTACATTATGCTTCATTATTATTTAGTCACTAAATAAGTTCGTTAATAATTTAATAAACAAATGAATGTGATGGGTTTTATTTTATTATTAAGCGTTAATATTTACCCACAAATAAGTTGCAAATAAAGAATTTTTAGGTTAAATAAAGTTAATAGTTGGTAAAAATTAAGTTAATAATTTCAATTTTTTAGGTTAAAATTGGGTCGCCATAATCATTACTCTTATGTATAATAATAAGTAAAGAAAAATTTCATAAATTTATGGTGTCCTTAAATTTTATAATCTTATTATCTTATAATTTTGCTCTTCTCATAGTCCTTCAAATTCTGTAATCGTTAATTTTAGGATTTTATAATATCATTTTTTACTTTTAATTTAATTTTTAACTTTAAGTTTTAATAATTCTACATGTAATTTTCTAACTTTCGACTCTACATTATTACTGTTGAGTCGAAGTTTGCCGGGAGAAGTAATTAGTAGCACGTCTATAAACATGTTTAAAAATCGATTAGACGCATATGTTGATAGATTGGGTATACAGGGTGTCCCGTAAGTCTGGACCCATAGGGAAAAATAATAAAATTACAAAATAGTCCAAAAATTTATTTATAATATATTTTTTTATTATTTTTATTATTATTTTTATTATTTTTTTATTATGATCTTACTCCGCTGGAGTTTTATTTGTGAGGCCACTTGAAAGCCAAAGTGTACGAGGTCAAACTTCAGAACATTTTCCACCTTAAAGCACGCATTGTGGAGGCGTGTCAAGAAATTTCTGCGACTGTGATTCAGAAAGTGCTGTCGCAGTGGAGATTGCGTCTTCAACTATGTGTGCGACACAACGGCGGACACTTTGAACAGATTATGTAATAAATTTTTGGACTATTTTGTAATTTTATTATTTTTCCCTATGGGTCCAGACTTACGGGACACCCTGTAGTTTAAGGTCGTAAAATTTAGGTTTTTGTGGTTCGGAACGCACGTAAAAATTGTAGGTCCCCTCCGCCACTAGGAGAACATGCGCAATACACAACTACAACCACAGTTAGGTAGGCCAGCCATGAGTGGATCCTAGGGTCTTTGTTGGTCTGAAACATTATAACATTATATATATATATGTTGTGTGTATGTCAATTCCGACTATGTATCTCAGTAGACAACTTTTTAAACAACAAATACAAACTTGGCAGCAAACTTAAAAATTCCAGTCTCCCAAACCATTTTGACGAATTGACAGCTGACCTAAAATTATTACAACATAACTTCACGCGTATTATATTGAGTGAAACCTGGTTAAATGAAAATAATAAGATTTTTTTAACATTCCAGGGTACACAAGCTACCATGTATATAGGGCTAACAATAGGGGAGTAGGTATAAGTATATTTGTAGACTCAAACTACGAGAGTAAAAGTATCGAAGAACTAACAAGCGTAAACAATACCTCAGAAACCCTCGCAATTGAAATATTTATTCATAACGCCCAGCATTTAATTTTAGACATTTACCGACCACCAACTGGTAACGTACCAACATTTTTTACAAATATCGATAGAATTCTAACCTCAAATTATATCGGTAACAATTGTGTTATTTATTGCGGGAGATTTAAATGTTGATCTCACAAAAGAACATGTAAATAATACGGTGACGCGAGTTTATTTCACATCATGACTGCGAGTGATTTTAAATTAGCCATTACAAAGCCAACTAGACTCGCAATGACATTAAAAATTTGACTCTGCTAGATCAGATCTGGGTGAGGTCCCCGCTTGAATGCATTTCGGGTCTAATTATATTAAATATCACCGATATCTCGCCTACATATACCATGCTAATCACCCATTTCTTAGCGCAAGAAACAATAAAAGTTGACTATAGATCTTACAACTATAATAACAAATTAAAGTTCCTGAGAGAAATAACAGCTTTTGACTGGACAAGAATAACCGAAAGTAACCATGACATTGGAACACATTTCAAGCATTCTCAAGCACACTAATGGATATATTCATCATAAACTTTCCTCTTATATCAAAATAAAATATCTAAAACTAAATACAACGACAATACTCATTGTGAGTATTAAGTGCGAGTATACCCTCTTTAAATTATGGAAAGCTGATATTATTACCGAACATACAAAAATTACTGTAATAGACTTAATGCAATCGTTAAAAAAGCAAAAGTAGATAATTACTGTTCAGAAATTGATGAACAAAGATTCAATCCAAAAAGGCTATGGAACATTCTGAAAAAGTTAATGAACGCAAAGAAGGTTAAAACAAATCCCTTGTTATCCCTCACACAAGGCGGAAATTCTTATAGTGACCCCAAAGTCATAACCTATTTATTAAACAACTTCGCAAATATTGGCTCCAATACTGCAGCCTCAATCCCAATTACAGACACTCACTACTGACAATACATGGCACAACCAAATTTTTTAAATTTTTCTTTGATTCAATCCTACCATACGATATCTCTGTAGCAATAAAAATCTAAAAAAATAAAGATTCTAACATCAATACAATCCCGGTAAAATATACAAATTAGTATACAATGAAATCGCAATACCACTCAGTAAGCTAATGAATGAATCAGTAATACAAGGTATATATTTCCTAACAGTCTAAAAGCAGCCAGAGTATGCCCTTCATTTAAATCGGGAAACCCAAACACTCCATTCAGTTACCGCCCCATTCCCATATTGCCAACTTTAAGTAAAGTATTTGAAAATATCATGTATAATAAACTTATTGCATTCTTAATCACATAAAACATTTTAATTAAAAAACACAATTTGGGTATAGAGGTGGATATGCAATGGAAGGTACCATAAACATACGATTTGAAAATATGTATCAGAACTTAAACAGAAAAAAACACACTGCCTTCATCTTCCTTAACTTGTTAAAAACATTTAATACACTTTCGTATGAAATCTTATTGAATAAACTTCACATATACAGAATGATAGGAAATATCCTCGATTGGTTTAAATCATATCTATCAAATCGTTATCAGTACATCAGATTAAAGGATAATTTATCCGACAAAGCGACGCTAACTTGCGAAGTCTCACAAGGATGTATTCTTGGGCCATTACTATTTCTAATTCACTTCAACGATTTTCATCTCCCAACCACATTAAATTGCGTACAATACGCAGATGATACCACACTTACTTTCCAACATAACTCAGATTTTCTGATTAATGAAATGAACAGGCAATTAGAAAATATGTATAAATGGATGTGTACTAATAAACTTTTATTGAGCCTGACAAAGTCATCTTGCATGATTATTACTATAAAACATATTAATACACACTGTCAAATAAAACTTGGGAATACTACTCTTGCAAGGGTGAATGAAGTTAAAGTACTTGGCATTAATTTAGAAATTTAGACGAAAAACTATATTTCAAAAGTCAAGTGCAACATATCAAGTCCAAAATATCAAGATTTCCCTTCATATTATTTAAATAATATGAAGGGAATATCCAATATTATTCCTTCATCCATCCACATTTATTATATTGCATTACAACATGAGGTAGCTCAAACGAATGTATAAAACATCCTTTGGAAGTAATTCATAAAAAATGTACGCGAACACACTCGAATAATGATAACAGACAGTCACATTTCCCCATTGTTCAAAGAGCTAAATATTTTAAAACTAAATGACTTATACAAATTCAATGTTGCTGTCAATATGTTGAAGGTTATCAACAAAAATAAACATACATCACCCATCAAATACACCATCGTTATAACACCAGACTGCCCAAGGATTTTATACGCAAACTTAACGTACAACATGAATGTATGCGCCTCGGTGGTGTAGTGGTTAGCGTCGCTGACTACAAATCCATCGGCCCCGGGATCGAGAACCGGTGATGGCAGCTGGCGCACAGCAAAACCCAGCTGTTCATCCTTCAACACAATAAAGTGGTTGGTAGATAAATAGGTACCCTGGGTGGCCTAGTAGTTAAGACGCTGGGCTGCTGGTAGGGCGTGGTTCGGATTCCACGTTAAACTGTAGGTCTAAGGTGGAGTGAAAAGCTTGACCTTCATCAGAATGAACAATCCCGGCGGAAGCTAACCAACCAAAGGTTACAATAGAAACTGCAAGAAATGCACTGTTTCAAAGGAGCGGATGTATGGGATGCAATTCCCATGCATATCAGGCAGGTTTCATCACAATATATTTCGCAAATCACTAAAAACCACTTCATTAGTTCCTACTAATGTATAAGTTCACTACTACCATTTTTACCATAGTGATGAAGTTTCCATTTAACTATTTAACTAAGTATTATCTTTTAAATTAGTATATTTAAAATATACTAATTTTATTGAGCACTTTTAATTTCGTACTTTACTCTTTTTATATTTTTTTATTAATCATCATTTATTTTCTACTAAATATACAATAAGTCATTTAATTTAAAATTATGTAACATTTTGTAAACTTTATATTATATTTTTTATCATTTATTATTATTATTATCATTATTATCATCATTATTTGTTATCACTGTTACTTGCCACTTTCATTTTTTTATGTAGTAATTAAACTAAATGCCATTAATTTTGCCTAAAAATCCTCCATGCTTCCAACTGCATATTCTGATCAAAGAAGTGTGACTATATCGATGCCATGAAATATCTAAAAAATTGTAAAGCTCTGTCACTTGTATTCTTTTCTGAATAAAGTTTTTTTAATTTTTTAATCACGAGCTCCTATTTTTCCACCGCGATGCGTTTATTCTCTCATCCTAATTAACTGCTTTATGATATCCTATCCTTAATTATCTCGGTACGTGATTATTTCTACATCTCCACTTACTCGAGCTCCGTTTACACGGGCACACAAACTTCATCGATGACATAATCAAAGGATAGAAGTATCACTCACAGTATGAAAATAAAAACCCACTCTTATAGACCGAGTTTATTTCCACAACAGTTTCGATGCCCACTGGCATCCTCCTCGGATGGATACAGATTCGTTTTTCTGGATTCGTTTTTCTGTATCCACCCGAGGATGATGCCAGTGGGCATCGAAACTGTTGTGGAAATAAACTCGGTCTATTAGAGTGGGTTTTTATTTACATAATTTGACCTTCACGTAGAGAAAAATTTTTTTTGCATTTATCACTCACAGAGTTAAATCAGCTTAATATTAATAAATAATATAATCTTAATGTTATTAGAAAATGCCTTTTACACAATGGTTAACTAAGATTTAAACGAATTGTATAAGTTATCGCTCATAATGAATTCTGCTTTGACAGAAAAAAAAATTTAAATGTTGAAAAAAGGCTTAAAGTCCTTCAATTAAACTTTTTTAAGACTACAAGAAAAAAAAAAATATATATATATGAATAGATAGATAGATAGATAGATACGTATATATATACTTGTAGTTAAAAGAAAACCAGTTTAATTGTCTTGATATTAAGAAAACATTTCTTAGTCTGTCAAAACTTTTTCCATCAGTGTACGTATGTAAATATTTAAGGGTTAGTTTCCATCACAGTTTTATATATATATATATATATATATATATATATATATTATATATATATATATATATATAATAAAACAAATAAATACCTTCTAAACTGATAAATAACGAGTAAAAACTTTCGGCATGAGCACGAATAAACCGCAAATAGCAAAACAACAGCACGTTTACCAGCTTCATTTTGAACAAATTCGGAAGAGTTTGATGAAAATACAGAACGTTCATGTACTATTCAATTTAAACCGATTCTGTTTATAGCCAAAAACGCAATACCGATAACAATATTTACGCCCCATTTTCATTTAAAATACTTAAAAAAAAAAAAGGCAGTAAAGTTGACAGGTTTTTATTCTACGCGCAAATTTATTTGATAGTCATAAAACCTGTAACGATGCTTTATGAGCCAACGTACGATGATGGTTTGGGCCACGTAAATCAAATAAGCCTTTCGGGATGGAAGCAGTTTAATTTTGTATCAATTTTTATCAATTTTCTATATATATATTATGAGGTTCAAGCCAGCCTCTGACGTAATGGCGCAATTTCCAGATGAGGTAAAAGCATCCGAATGCATTGGTGAAATTCTTCAGTTGGTCGAAGGTCGGAGAAGTCAGAATAGATCTTTTTTACTCTAAAGTCACGTACGAAAGACATTAGTAAGGGTCGAATCCTTTTCTGTAAACGAATTGTTGGACAAAAGGCTTTCATTTCCGGCCAGATTTAATTGAAGGAAGTGAAGTGAGGCTGAAGGGTTGTTACTTAAGTTGTAAAGGTCTTTGCTCATTTCATTCCGCGAGGTTGTTTGGAGTCGTGTAATCTAATTCGTTCCAAATGAATGCATGAATTAATCAATTTTAAACCTTTTAAATTTAGTGTGTGTGTGTGTGTGTGTGTGTGTGTGTGTGTGTGTGTGGTGACACTGAAAACAAATCGATAAAAACTATAGTAAGCCCAAAATATTCCCTTGCAGAACCTCAGTCACCCAACAACAACGAAATTAACGAAAATATCACCGCCAAAAATGCCAATAATAATAAAATAAAAATGTTTGGGGTTTTAACCGCCCTTGTAACGATGGAAGTCATATGACAGAGAGGACCTACAACTTTACGTGGGATCTATCATATATTACATGTCGCA
The DNA here is from genome assembly GCA_023014485.1 of Bathynomus jamesi. Classification (NCBI taxonomy): domain Eukaryota; kingdom Metazoa; phylum Arthropoda; class Malacostraca; order Isopoda; family Cirolanidae; genus Bathynomus; species Bathynomus jamesi. Next base: position 491,881 of record JAJOZX010003160.1, read on the forward strand.
GCATCATCCGAACGTAAAGGATCATCACCCCTCCAACTACTGAACTGACCCCACGTCGCTTAATCTCGCTGATCTAAAGGGAAGTACTGTTGCGACGTGGCCACGACGTAGCCATACCAACACACTCAATTTCTTTATTATTATTATTATAATAATTAATTTAAACAAAATATTTGTTCGGATATGACTGTGGTCAAAATTAGCATCCTAGTTTTGTTAAAATTCGACTAAATAAATAATTACTTGAAAATAATTTTTTTTTAAATTAAACTCATATAAGACTATATTTATTTGGCATTGGCATTTGGCTTCGCTTCATATAAGAAATTTAATAATGATTAATTCCAAATAAATATATTTTTAATGTAAAGTTATTTTCGGGTAACTTCATTTATTTAGTTCAGTTTTAACAAAATTGGGCTACTAATTTTGAGCACAGAAATTTGTTCGTCTAAAATCCAAACGAACATTTTGTTTAAATAAAAATATTTTTTAATAATAATAATAATACAAAAATAAGTGTTTCCCCTTTTTCTTTTGAATTCACCGAGGACGCGTCTAGGGTCGTGAATCATTACAACTGTCTGCCCTTATTTACGTTTCTTCTAAATTAACTTAACAATCCTTGTCTGGACTTTTTTCCCGAGGGAAATTCTCGTCTGCGATTTTGTTACTGAATCAGCGCGACTTTGTTCAAATGAAACAAAAGGCGGAAATGCATGATTCTTCCTTTAAATGCAGCAATTACTAACGTTCTGGCACAGTCTAATTCATAGTGAGGGAAATGTTTTGTAGCTATATTATTATTATTATTATTGTTGTTGTTGTTGTCCTTCTTTTTCCTTTTATTACATGTATAAATATTACAGGAATGTAAGACTTTGTTACATCAGAATGCTTTTCTATAGAGCGATATTAATATTTCCTTTATTGAACTTAGAGGCAAGTTGCCATAACAACAAATATTAAATCGCAAAGTCGACTCGTTTCTAAGTTTGTGATTACAAACAAAAGTACAAAAACAAAATACGATTCTCTCTACTTTTTATTCGTTCTTCTTTTGTTTGAAAACTGAAATAGTTTTCATTTTCTAAATTTTTTATATAAAATTAATGTTTTTTTGTTTTTCTTTTTAAAAGTTTGCTATCCTTACTTGTCCATCATTATCATTATTCTCGTCGGCTGTATATCCTTCCGTAAGGATGCTGGGTTGAAATGGAAAGTTAAAATACATCGTTCCCTGAAATAAAAAAGATCGGTGTGTATATATACACCAAATCGGTCAAAGACCATATCATCGGAACTTAATTTAACTTAACTTAAGAAGTTAAGATAGGTTAAATCAAGTTTAATGATTTAGTTTTTCAACGATTAAGAACGACTATGTTGCCGGACCCAGCTCACGACTTCATATAAATTGTAAATGTTGGTGAAAATAATTTTGGAGGGTCTTTTAATCCCCTTCGCAATATGTATAGTCATACGAAGGGGGACCTACAGCTTTACGTGGGACCCGAACCACGGGTCGCTACATAATCTGGACACGGAGGACGGTCTCCCATTCATCTACTCTCCAAACGCAGTGTCGCTTAACTTTGCTGATCGACGAGAAGCGATGTTACGAGACAGGCCACGACGCAACCCTTTTTTGAGCACAAAAACTGTGTATTTACCATATATTGATGGGCATATAAAACAGTTGCCGAATGGATAAAAGATGCAGGATAAAATGGTCATCGACATAGTATTAGATTCATGTATTTAATTAATGTATCGTATTTAATAATCACGTAAAATACGTGACTATTCTATCAACGTTCCGGTGAAGTAGTTGCGTATATTTAGGTCAAGTGAAAGAATAGGGTTCGCTCCCGGCTGCTGGCGCCTGGTTTAGCTTGGACCGGCCATTCACCCTGTTAATGTTCGAGCTCAGGTGATCCTTGGGGCACACTTACCTCCATAAAGTGGGGAAATGAGTTCTGGATGTTGAGGAACGAGTACAATATTGTACATGTACTGTAATATTTTTTACCTCGTTTTTTTTTTATATATGCTATTGTCAACATCTATTTTAACAAAGGTACCAACCCCTCTCTCTATTTTGTACCCCTTTAGGTACCTCAAACAAGAAATAATACGAACTAAGGGTAAATTCCTAATGGTGAGGCATTTAAAAATGAGACCATGTTCTAAAAGAAAAAAAAACATTATTTAACCATTTATAAAGTAAAAATGTTCATTATTTAATTGAATACAAACAACTGTTTCATAATACTTTAGTAATGTCCTCTCATGATATATTTCATATAATTAATAATAAATGGCTCAGAAGAGGAATACTTTAAAGTCAAAACATAATAGTATTAAAAAGAATTATTCATTTTGTTGTGAAAGTTATACAAGGTGTGTGTTTTTTTTATTCAAGAACCCTTAATAATAGGTTTCATGGTTTCATGGTTCTCGAATAAAAATATCACCTTGTATAAATGCAAATGTTTTAGCTCTCTGTTTTAGTTCCGGGTTTAAACCTCGGATGGGACTTTAGATTCCAGCGATAAAGGAACTTCTCTGAGCCGTGATGGGGTGATGGTGGTTTGGAGTCCCACGAAGTGTTGTAGGTCCCCTCCGTTACGTGACCTTAAACGTTACGCGAGGGGTTAACCCAAAATAAGATTTCATTTAAACAAAATAAACTTCACCCGTTAATGCAGAAATTATGAGTTTTTTGTTAGTTATTCTCCTCATTACTAATATAATAACAGTAAACTAATTCTAGTTTATTACTGTCGGATTACGTTGTGGTCACATCATAACATCGCTTCCAGTTAGGTCAGCAATTTAGAAGGACGTTGGGTTCGTCTAGTAATTAGATGAATGACCGTTCTTTGCGCTCAAATGATGTAACGACCCTTAGATGGTTTGGGTCTCACACGTAAAGCTGTTCGTCCCCTCTGTTATATGGATATTGCCGTTACGAAGAGGTTAATCCACCCCAGACATTAGCATAATAACTAATAATAACAATAATGGCGGTATTAATATAATAATAATAGTAATAATAACTATTTGCTAATTCTTATATCTTTCGTAGCAATTAGTGAACGGGTCTTTACATTTTTTAGAGTATAATCTTAACAAGAATAATATGAACTCTAAATGGCAACAATAGAAAAGTGGCAACCTTCACTCAATATTCTTGTTTATGCTCGAAAATGAATTCCAGGTCCTCGGGGGTAAAGAGTCAAATATTGCCAAAATATTGTTGGACTGAAAATACTTCGTCTGAAATTCAATTTAAATTTTCTGAATAAAAAAATCTTCACGAAATACTTTATTTTAATGTTTACAAATATTTTAATAAAAATTCTGTCACGCGCATCAGAAATTTGTCGAAGTAGATAATAAATAAGTTAAAATGAGGGTCTATATAAATTATTAAATTAAAATGCTATATTATACTTGCAAAAATAAAATAAAATATATATATATTTATATATATATATATATATGATACACACAGACCGTGCATGGAACAAGGAACTCTTCTGGGAAAATTAAATCCACTATAGTCAAAATAAGGAATAATGGTAAATGAACAACACTATATATAGTTTTTCTTTTCATGATGTTAGCCCGACGTGGGCAACGAGTGACTCGCAAAGAGGCCCCAAAAATATAGCTTCCCTCACCAGCTGTCTGCAAAGCTGGATCGTATCTGCACGTGCGTGCGTGTGAAAGTAATCGGCTTATTTTCTGTCTTATACTTTACCAGCTTCCATAGCTCAGTGATTTTCCTATAAGTGAAGACAAATGCGATCGGAGATTCGAATCCAGATGGTAATGGTAATATTGATACAGAGACTAGCGTAATGGAGCCACATTAGTTGGCCTGAGAGCTATACCATTTTCTGGCCCCTCCTCACTGACTATTTTTATCCTATACTTTGAGCTCTGAGCTTCCTGCCTGACCACCATATTGAACTATACATACAACCATATTCACAGTTAATCAAGTGAACAATTTAAATTTAAACCACAAAAAACAATAATAATAAAAACCTTCCGAGTACTTTGTAGCTTATTTGATGCTTTTTTTCGGAGAAATGAGGACCAACTATGAATTAAATACATACGCTTTGAGTGACTCAGTGTAAACTGATGAAAGTTTAATTAAACTCTGCGGAAACGTCAACCCACATTTAACTACTAATAATTAATTTATATCGCTTTAGTTCAATATATTGTGATTAAGAATACCAAAAGTGACAGAATAAACAGAGCATAAGTTTATTAAGAGGGTTAATGGTTTTAGTAATGAATAATTATGTTAATTCTTGGTTAATATCATTCATGAGACATCTTGTGCTTCATATCGCCATACGGATGTTTGTTAGAGTTAATTAATTCTCTTGAGAACACTCGAAATTAACTTTTTAATGGAAATGAATTTTACCGCGTAAAATGATATGTATTATTTTGAGACTAAATCAATGGGATCTTTCGACTTCTCGATTTACCTCGCAGTGTGTGTGTGTGTGTGTGTATATATATATATATGTGACCGGCAATCGGAAGATCCTGGGTTCGATTCCCGGGCGGTTACCTCATTTTTCATTTGTTCGTTATTTCTCTTCCTCGTGTGCATAACACTCCTCTATACTTACGTCGTTTATATATATATATATATATATATATATTATATATATATTATATATATATATATATATATATATATACAGGGTGGGCCGTAAGTTTCCATACATAGGAAAAATAAACATTTTTTTATGGACAACCATTTTTATTTATATAATTGCTCTCATGGTTGCCATTGTTTTGAAAACACATTTCAATACGTGTTCCCCACTGTTGATGAACACGCATTAGCACAGTTGACGTTATGCTTGTAATGGCGTTGGTGATACGTTCCTTTAGATGATTTATGTCTCGTATCTTTTCCTGATACACCATGGCCTTCAAGTGCCCCCAAAGATAGAAATCAAGGGGGGTGAGGTCTGGGGATCTGGGAGGCCACTCCGCAGGACCACGCCGACCATCCAAGCATCCGGAAACTGCTGCTGATCCAAATACCGACGCACGTGAAGACCATAATGAGGTGGAGCTCCATCTTGCTGGAAGTAAACTGGGAAGTTACCTTCCTCGTTTAGCAGGGATGGGAAAATCTCTTCTTGCAACATGTTAAGATACCTTTCGGCATTAAGATTTCCACTGACAAAATTGGTCCAATAATTCTGTCACCCCATATCCCGGCCCACACCATCACTTTACCAGCACCTTGCATCTTCGTCGGACTCAGCCAGTTAGGGTTAGCATTACTCCAATAACGTATGTTTTGCCGATTAACCTCTCCATTGACGTAAAAATTTGCTTCATCAGTAAACAAGATCTTAGTTGAAAAGTTTGCATCCTCGTTCACTTTGGTTAATGCCCATTCACAGAATTCCATCCGTCTATCCGGGTCGTCTTCACTCAAATGCTGTGCCATATGCAATTTGTATGGATGCCATTTGTTTGCTTTCAAAATGCGCCTGATACTCGATCTGCTGACACACTTTCTGCAGACAACCGTCGTGTACTTTTTCTGGGACTCCGTGTAAGCGCTGTAAGTATCGTAGCTGTTGTGTCTTCATCGGTGGCTGTACGTCTTGGACCACTCGCGGTTGATCTGCAACATTTCCAGTTTTCTGAAACTTGTTAATAAGTTTTGCCACAGTGTCGTGTGTGATGTTCGTTCCATGTTGTCTGTTAAAGTTCATTGCAACCATGCGACTGCTTCCCGACCCAGCCATCAGTATGATTTCAATTCGTTGCTCTTTCGTCAAACGCATATTCTTAGGGTATCTGAAACATAAAAACAAACGTTTAATTTTTCCTATGTATGGAAACTTACGGCCCACCCTGTATATATATATATATCTATCTATTATATATCTATATATAATATATATATATATATGTGGCGCTCATAAGTATTGTACAGAGAAATATTTCAGTTATATTCATCCTTATCCTTTGTACCATGCATACGATACTTATGAAAACTTTACCGTTCGTTTGGAAAAGTTTAACAAATAAAAAGATTAGTTTAACTTCAACATACAGTATAATGTAAAACCAAAAAAAAAATAAAGAAAATAAAAAAAAGTTAAAATGCAAAAACTTTCGTATATTTACTTATAAAATTATTTAATATTTTGTGTGTCCGCCTTTTGCTTGAATGACTTCAATGATTCGTTTTGGGTATTTTCCTACGAGGTTTCGACATCTCTCAGCAGAAATTTTAGCCCATTCTTCTAAAGAAAATTGTTGCAATTCGTTCAGATTCGAAGGATTTCTCTAGCGGACACCTTTTTCAAATCAAACCATAAATTCTCGATTAAAGTGAGATTTGGGCTTTGGACCACTGGAGAAGCTTCAAATTATTTTGTTGGAGCCATTTCATGGTGCTCATACTTTTATGTTTCTGATCATTATCTTCTTGAAGTAGAGAATTACGACCCATTCGCAACTCCTGAACTGAAGGTAATACATTTTCTTCTAAAATTTCCTGATATTTCTTCAAATTTAATATTCTATTGTTGACAGCGAGCTTTCCTGGTCTAGAAGTATCAAAGCATCCCTAAATATATACCAAACATACCGTTGCTCGTTGTTCCAAAATAATTCAATTTAGGTCTCGTCTGTCCAGAAAACTTTCTTCCAGGATACAAATCCATCATGTTGATGATCCTTGGAATACAGGGTGTTCATAAAAGATCTGAACGATTTTAATCTTTTTTAATGTGATAACCCAATAACATGCAAAGAAACAAGTTTGTTCATGTGACTTCGCACAACTAAACGTTTTACACACATGTTTAATACACTTCAACATGTGCGCCATTGGTCGCCCGTACAATATCCAATCGATATTCAATTTCTCGCCATGTGTGTTCAAGCATCGACCATCGCTGTTGCAAATCTGATCCTGATTCGTAGTTCATGGATGTTGACAACCTTGGTCTTGTACAAAAAACAAATTATTAGTTGCTCTATCGCTTACACATGCTTCATGCTTTGTAACTTATTTAGTATGAAAACTATTAACGAATCAAATCGTTCAGATCTTTATGAACACCCTACACTTTAAACGAGCTTTTTTTGTGTGCTTTTCATAGAAGAGTTTTTCTTCGTGTAACTCCTCCATGCAGACCATTCTTTCTCGGTGTACGACGTAAAGTAGAGGGATGGACATCGATCTGAGACAGTCCCAATGTTTGTAAATATTACCCGCAGACACTGGTCGATTCGCAGCAGCCATTCTTTCAATCCGTCTAACTGTACGTTCTGAAATCTTGCAAGATCATCCACACCTTGGTAAAGTTTTGATTGTTCCAAACCTTTCCATTTCTTTATAACTGCAGCAACCGTCGTAAATGGAATTCGAAATTTTTCTCCTATCTTCCCATAACTTTTTCCAGATTCGTGAGCAGCAATAACAGATATCTTAAGATCTGTAGAGAGCTCTTCACCACGACGACCCATTGCTTACTAATGGCCTGTACAGTCATCCGTCTTTCATGAAGATTCACAGAGAGGATTCTAGAATTCAGAATTGCCAACAGTTTTTAATCAATAAACAGCCAACTACTGATAAAAATTTGAAATACTTCAAGCCAAAGGTGGACACACAAAATATTAAAATATTTTTGTAAATAAACGTACGAAAACTTTTGCATTTACCTTTTTTTTATTTTCCTCAAATTCTTTGATATTTTACATTATATGTTGGAGTTAAACAAATTTTCCTTTGTTAAATTTTTCCAAACGAACGGTATTTTTTTCATAACTAATCTATGCATGGTACAAAAGATAAGGACGAATGTAACTAAAATATTTCTCTGTACAAATACGTATGAGCGCCACCGTGTATATATATATATATATATATATATATATATTATATTAATATATATATTATATATATATATATATATATATATATATATATATATATGGTGGCCCAATAGCTATGCACCTAAATAAAGATAAATCAGCTCTTGAAGTATGCCTATGACAACTAGTTGGCCTTTATTTCAAAGTTTGAAGCAAGCTAATGACATCTTATAGACATACGGTAACAAAATCGACAAGTTATTGTGGATCAACGAGACATAACATCGCCACTGTAAAACTAACTTAACCTAACTTAATATAACCCACAATAATTTGCCTATTTTATGTGAAGTCGATCAGATGTTAGCCTTGATTAAATAACGTTAGGTTACGCTAGGTTATATTAGGTTGAATTAGTATTTTAGGGTATCGATATCGTCTCGTCGACCAAATGGGTATAAGTCTGCTTGAAGCTCAATCTTGCCAGTGGTACACAGGACATTTTGCAACACTGATATTTTTCTGTGATTTCTGTGATTTCCTTAAGAGGAAAGTTCAAGCTTTAAATTAAGATACACACACACACACACACACACACACACACACACAAATAAATATATAAATATATTATGTATGTATGTATGTATATATATGTGTATATATATATGTTAATATATATATTATATATATATATGTATGTATGTATGTATGTATGTATGTACGTGGTCCAATCAATAAATTCACGGAATCACCATTACTGTGTTTTTAATGAAACAATTCCACGAGTTTATTGACTGAGCCTCACATATAGTGTATATATGTTTCGAAATTTAGTCGAGTCGGTCCAAAAGGTCCTGTCATGTGAGAGCAGATTTCTTACCAATAACTATCTGGGCGAAACATGGATTTTCCCGTGCGAACCTTTTAAATGAACTGTGCATTCACAACCTAAATACAAAGTTAATTAAGTATAAATAACGTTAAATTTATTTACGCAACTACGGCAAAATTGCATAGCACGAAAACAGAAACAGAAAATCACATTATTTAAAGCCTGAACGTTTTCGGTGCGGTGTAACTAACAAAATAATGAAATTAGAGAAGCTTCGTGTATTGCATTCAGTTCCAATGTAGCCTTCCCCGTGTGTTGATATAGCTCGGTGAAAAACGGTATGGGACACGAAGTTCAATGTCGTATCAGTACGTGAATGAATTTATACGACGTAGGCGTACGTTATTATAGTGTCGAATGAGTTAAATGTGGGTTTAAAGTTGGTTTGATTCCCCGGTAGCTTAATGGTTACGGTGGCGGACTCTGAGCGGCGAGGCTCTGGTTCGCTTCCGCCTGCTGGCTCCTTGGTTGGGTTGAATTGGACGCTTACCCTGTTACTGTTCGTGTTAAAGGTGACCCCCTTGAGATACACTCATCCCCACGTAGTGTGGAAATGAGCTTCCTGAATGTTATCTTTTAAGTCTAGTTTACGTTTAAATATCGTTGACATAGGCAAATACTTACAAATTTTAAGTTCATAATTTATTATCGAAAGTCTATCGATTTTGTAAAGTTTAGATCACTTCCGTATGTTAAAATACTCAGAGCGTGCTTTGGACTAGTAAACATCTCAAATATTCCAATATGAAAGTCAATTCTGAAATAGAAATATCAAGAGCTTCTCGTACGATCAGTTAGGTCGCCGCCGGCAGTGCTGAGGCTTCGCCGAGTTGTAGGTTCGAACCCCAGTGCTGCCAAGAGCCGGGCGGTTGCCTCTTCTGTATCTTAATCACGCACGACGAAATGGCGGGCCAGTCACCCCCCCCCCCCCCACCTCTTTAATTGACTCGGACTAAGGAATGAAATTTGAGTTTTGTACCGTTTTAGTATAAATTCACTTAATAACACGGTCTATAATATTTGTTCTGATTGCGTAGCGTTTCAGAATGAATTAACTTCTGCTAAAAACTATCTTATGTCTGATGCCTTTAGTTGAAAATAGTATCCAAGTAGTTTTGGATAAAATCCTTAAAATTAAAAATGCCTTGTTTGCTCTATGTGCCTATGAAAACACTATACTTTAAATTCCCATATTATGTACACTCTAACATAATTCTCACTCGTAAACCAACGAAATTAACCAAAATAGTTTACCTTCGGATACAATTCAATTTTGAGTTTTTCCCTAAAATTATAGGATGCGGAATTATTCTAAATTTCAAGAGGCACTGCTCATCCTTCTCCGATCGTGCGTGATATATAAATACGATCGTGGTGGGTGTAGATCTATTTATTATAGGTAGACATGACGTCACCTCGGCTACATGTCAGACTCGGGATTACGACACTTGATTGGTTTTACCTTCTATCTACAAATATATTGTGGGTTAGATTAGGTTACGCTAGTTTAGATTAAGTTCATTTTTTTAGTGTGTTCATGTCATGGTTTTGTTGAGCCGATAGGTATATATATATATATATATATATATATATATATATATATATATGCGCCTCGGTGGTGTAGTGGTTAGCGTCGCTGACTACGAATCCATCGGCCCCGGGTTCGAAACCCGACGGCAGCCGGCGCGCAGCAAAACCCAGCTGTTCATCCTTCCACACAATAAAGAAAGTGGTTGGTAGATAAATGGGTACCCTAGTGATTAAGACGCTGGGCTGCTGATGGGGCGTGGTTCGGATTCCACGTTAAACTGTTGGTCTAAGGTGGAGTAAAAAGCTTGACCTTCGTCAGAATGAACAATTCGGGCGGAAGCTAACCAAAGGTTACAAAGGTGTACACACACACACATACAGTATATATATATATATATATATATATATATATAGTTCCATTAAAATAGACGAGCATAGAGGCTACAGCAGTCCTCCAAATTTAGTATTAAGAAATCTGCCAGACTGAAATATCCAAAGTCATTCACTCAAAATGGATCAAACTGTCAAGCGAAATATTTTTACCATTTTAGCTTAATGGAAACTACAGTATAATAATGATATTTAAACAAAAGCCAGCCTTAAGCGAATACGCCATTAAACAAAAAGCATTTTACCAGAGTATATTTAAACTATTAAATTAGTTTAAATATACTCGGGAAAAATGCTTTTAACTTTATGAAATTTTATTCGTACTTAATTGAAGAACACGATATCTATATATCATAATTTTGACGTCCCTTTCATTTAATTAATTTAGAATGTAAATATTGCAGATGAACTAGGCGGCTTCAGGGAAGGCAGAGAATGTATTGATCAAGTGTTTATAGTGAGATGGCTGACTGAAATCTAAGTGATAGGAAAACAAATATATATTTGTGGATTTGGGAAAAGCTTATGATAAAGTGAATAAATGTCTTCTAACAAGCTCTCAGAAGTTGTGGTGTCAGTGATAAGTTGTTAAATGCAGTAATAATTTTTTAGGCGAGTAGTAGTAGTAGTAGTAGTAGTGTTTATGTAAGAGCGGAAGATGAGTTGAGTGACATGGTTTAATGTTGATGCTGGAATGCGAATGGGCTGTATGATGTCGCCATGGCTATTATATGCGTATATGACTAGGATAATGGGTTAAACGGAAGTAAAAGTGCTAGAGAAAGATGTAGTTACGAAATGTGTGAATAAACGTGGAGGTGATACAGGGTGTGTATAAAGTAATGCAAGTGAAGAGACTAATCTGATTTAAACCGATTGATTTGAATGCGATACGCCGTGCAAGAGCCTGTATAGAAGTCGATGGTTGACATTTTCAGTACCTCTTATAAACCTTATTATCGAATATACAGTTGTTATAAAGTACATAATAAATATTACTCGTTCATGCTCACTCGCGTTAATATAATTCAAATCGAATTTGTCTCTTCACTCGCGTTACTTTATACACACCCTGTATAAATGTGGCACACGAGTTAACGAAAACCAAAGAGGAATGGAATAGCTTTGTGAGGTGTGTAAATGGGGACGTTGATCTCACCTGACATACCACTACAGGTATGCTTTCAATCTTGTCATGAAAGGTAGCAGGGGGATCCATGACGTTAGGGTGGTACTTTATTTCCGGTGGTGACCCCCAGTATTCTTGTGTTGTCTGAATATTTTCGGTCCCTTGTTCAAGCTTCGTGCCCACCCCATGGAAAATAGATTTCTCGATAACGTATGTGTGTGTAAATGAATGTTTTTAAATTTTCAAACATAATTTCAATCTGTAGTCACTGAAGATGAAAAAAGTTACTGTCGAAAACTTGGGAATTGAATGTCTGTGCCTGCCATTCTTTTCTTTATTTGGCGTTGTTTCCCAAAGAAATATATATATACTGTGTGTGTGTATATATATATATATATATATATATATATATATATATATATATATATATATATATATATATATGTGTGTGTGTGTGTGTGTTGGTTGACACAAAAGTCCGGCCCTATATGGAATATTTATTACTTCAGCAAATATTCAACCTGCAGGTCTTAAAATAGTTTGCATACGTCAATTCTCTCGCATAAACTACCGCGGACATTGAGTAACATTGTAGTTCACTTTTTGTACCTCAATGCCGGGTGGTCGTATTTCTGAACCACAGATTTCAGGCGACTCAACAAAAAGTGAATATTTGAAAGGAGGATGCCAGTGATGTATAAGCATTTTATATCAAAGCAAACAAAAATACAGCTTAGTGAAATCTGGCAAGAACGCTTTTGTCGACGAAGACTGATTAGATTTTCCGTTTGCTACCGCTGTTGTACATATGTGAAGAACGGACTTATGCCCATTTTGTCAACGAGAGCAAACAATCGACACTCTAAAGAACTAACCTAACTTAATCTAACTGAACCTAATCCAACTTAACCTACTTAACCAAACTTAATCTAACCCACGATATACTTGTCGATAGACTATCAAATCGATCAGATGTCGTAAGGCTGTGAAGAACAACGAAGTTTGTGTGAAAACGTAAGCTAAATCAGACTTATAATATAGCAAAAACAACTATTTTAAATATTACATGATATAACAGTACCATATAAGATAAAATTGATACAATATACATTCAATTGATCCATATACAGTATTACTCAGCCAAATTTTATTCCTTATTTCGTCGGTGAGCAGTGTAGAGAGCATAAAGTTTTAAGTTTCGATAAAGTACGAAATATTTACATACATATCTGTAGGCAATTTGGGATATATTTTATATATACTGTGGATATGCTTTGAAAATAAATACAAAGATTGAGGTTAAAGAAAGTCTCGTCCTTTGTTATACCATTTCTAATGCCGTTATTATGCCTTATATTTTCCATAAATAATTATTTGTATTGAGTTTACTCTCTAATTATAAAAATACATGATGCAATGTGGAATGTAAAATTTACAGACTAACGAAGTATCACTGAAAATTATATCAGCATCGTTTGAAGCTCTTAAATTTGTTATAAAATGCATGAGAACTAAAAAGCGATCTTTTCGAATAAGCTTAAACAACAGAGTAAATGTACCCATAAGTCGGGGTAATTGAGTTTCGCGCGGGATAATTGAGTCTGTTCCAAGTCAGGACCTAGGGAGTTTGTAAACGTACCCCGATCTGGTTAAGATTACAAACTCCCTATGGTTCAAAACAGAAAATACTAGGAAACAAAATGGACTCCAATAGTCCGTGCGACTTCAATTATCCCAACTTAGGAGTATTGGTTATCCTACTTAATTAAAAGGAAATATTTATCTTTTCTGAAGACTGAAGCATATTTGCATTTCAATTATGCCCAAACAATATATAGAATATTTATAATATTTTGCGTATGACTCTACCTCCCTTCATCATGGATCAGAGAGGCGTGGATAATGGGAAAAAAAAAGCTTTTTTACCTTTTTTTTTACCTTTTTTTTAACTTTTTTCTCTCCGAGGAATTGCGTATTCAGTACGCAATCATAAATAACGAAGGTGGGAAAAAAGGCTGTTTTCCAAAGGACTGTAATTTATTCTAAATTTCCTGTAAATTTCACTGATAATGATGATGATCACCATGATTAAGATGAAGACTCGAGTTTCTTAACCTGCCTCGTGACGGCAATGGTCACGTGACGAAGGGTATCTACGGCTTTACGTGGAATCCAAACTATCTACGAGTCGCTACATCACCCGAACGCAGTTGACGATCACCCATCCAACTACTGAACACACCCACCGTCGCTTTACCTAGCTAATCTAACGGGAAACGGTGTTGCAACGTCGTCACGAAGTAATCCAAATATCCAGTATAACTTCCATAAATTATCTCTTCGGAAATTTTTTTTTTTCGGAACTGAACCTTTTCTACACTTTGCCCTTATGAAATTGCAATTACATTAAGTATGTATCTGAAATATGATGCATATCTTAATAATGGAATTTCTCCTTTATTTTATTCTGATTCGCGCAACAACCAATTTCGCCCACTTCGTTCACCTTTCTGCTTAATTTAATTCTCTCTAAAGTATTAAAAAATTACGTAAAATTCTGTTTTTACTTTTGTATTGATCTTGAAACTTTTTTTTTTTTTAAATCCCTCGTTCGCAATTTCAGCTATTTGCCAGATGCCTTTACAAAACTCGCTATTGTTATATTTTCTAAAACGAGGTCTCTTGTGCCGTGTTTTTAAGGCCAAGATCGAATGGGAATACAGACGACGTTTACTGAGAATAGAAAAAGTTTCGTAACCATAGCAACAGGATTTAGTCTCGGGGAAAGCAGTGAAGGAAAAGAAATATATTAAAAGAATATGAAGAAGGGTGTGAAATTGCAGACTTTTTTTTAAACGATGTAGAAAAAAGAAAGTGTTTCCTAATGTTTTTTTAAAGGGTTAAAATTTTGTGGACAGCCGAGAAAAATCTTATATTTAAAAGAAAAAAAAGGATTACTGTTACCATGGTAACAAAAATTCGGAACTGAATTCGCTTTTTGAAAATGTGTAGCGTCTAATGTTTTATGACATTTAATTATTTGCCTTGAATCTCTTATTAAAAAATGTTGTCCGCTTTACACATAATGCATTCCACTTTATAAATGAAATGAAAAGTTACTTTGTGAATGCTTATATATATATATATATATATATATATATATATATATATATATATACAGGGTGTACATAAAGTCAGGATCTATTTTTGTGAAGCACTTGGAAATTATATGGAATTCAATCATAAAATGATAAAGTGGTAACATTTATTAAATAATTAAGAGTAGGATTCGACGTGGCGCCCATCAGTATCCCTGCACAGCTCAAATCGTTCCGCAGCATTTCTAAACACATTCTGGAGCATTTGCGGGGTTATGTTATCTGCAGCAGTTCGTATACGTGTACGTAAGTTTTCAAGACTCGTAATCTTCGTCTGATAGACGTGCGATTTGATAAAGCCCCATGCAAAGAAATCTAAAGGGGTTAAATCTGGTGATCTCGCTGGCCAAGGTCTTTTGCTGCTTCCGCGTCCGATCCAGCGATTTGGAAAACGTCCATTTAGATAATCCTGAACAATTTTGGCATAGTGACAAGGAGCACCATCATGTTGATAGACGACGGGGATAGGATTGTTAGTACCGTCGTCTATCAACATGATGATGCTCCTTGTCACTATGCCAAAATTGTTCAGGATTATCTAAATGGACGTTTTCCAAATCGCTGGATCGGACGCGGAAGCAACAGACCTTGGCCAGCGAGATCATCTGATTTAACCCCTTTAGATTTCTTTGCACGGGGCTTTATCAAATCGCACGTCTATCAGACGAAGATTACGAGTCTTGAAAACTTACGTATACGAACTGCTGCAGATAATATAACCCCACAAATGCTCCAGAATGTGTTTAGAAATGCTGCGGAACGATTTGAGCTGTGCAGGGATACTGATGGGCGTCACGTCGAATCCTACTCTTAATTATTTAATAAATGTTACCACTTTATCATTTTATGATTGAATTCCATATAATTTCCAAGTGCTTCACAAAAATAGATCCTGACTTTATGTACACCCTGTATATCGGGTAGGCAAAAAACAAGGGAGACCTTGAACTTTGGCTGTAAAATCCAGTTATAGTCAGATTTCAATATTGTTTTCACATCCCACAACCAAGTAAATTTCCTATAGGGTGAGCGAATTTCAAAGAAAACTAATGAAAATTACGGATTTATTGAACATTTCTTTATGCCACTGGAAATTCTCCATTTACACTACTGTACTACTGCATTGTATGTGCAGATAAAAAGTTACAAAGTACTTACATATGGTGCTACCTTGATGTTAAAAAACCTGCTCGTTATGTTTACCACGAACTTCTACAACCTTTTTCAGTCTAGGACGGAATTCGTCTATGGCTTTATTGATTTATTTGTAGTAGCTCATCCCATTTTTCCAGAAGAAACTGTCGCAAATGAGCGACATTTCTTACTTTGACCAGATAAATTCTCTGTGACAAATTTTCCCAAAGGCCATAATCGACAGGATTTAAATCAGGACTGTTTGGTGGCCAAATTTAATACCGCTACCTGGTATTCTTTTGATATCTTCTGTTTTATCGATTTTCATGAGAAGCTTGTCCAAACCTCTTGCAGTTGGCTTACGTTAATTAAAATCGCTTTAATTATCAACTTGAACCTATGATTAGCAAGATTTTTATGGAATATTTGCCATAAATCCAATTTCTCAGCTAAAATGCTAAAAGATGGCATACAAACCATAAAATTACCTATTACTAACATAGTAAATTTCATGGCTCTATGTACCGTATTTGCCAAGATATGAAGGATTTAAAAGATCTCCTTTTTTTGCCGACCCGATACATATATATGGGATGAATTTCACAATTAAACACGTGAAATGAATGAACATCAGCATCAATATTCCGTTAGAACGGGACAGTCGTCCAGTGCCCTTTTCGTCCATTTGTCAGAGTTATCCCACTGTATTAATTGGAATAATGCTTCAATTTTGTTTCACTCAAGCAACATTCTTAGTAGAAATATTCTTGAGTCTGCCATTATTGAACTTACAAATAATTTTAACATTAGCCAGGGTCATTTTTCGCTTAATCCTGTTGTTTTGAATTCGTTCAGAATGGATTTAGAGAAGAGGGGCAAAGTGCTATAACTCTGGTAGTTTTTCCTTATAAATTTGTATGCTCCTCCTACAATTTTTATTTTTCTATTTTATTTTTATTTTTATTATTATTTTTTGTCACTTATATATAGTCTCGAACTTGTTTTTATTTCAGTGTTTTTGAGGATGTCATTAGACGAAAGCGCTTGAGCACCATTCTGTGTTTCCTTTGTCCTTCGTGGTTATTTTCATCATAAAAATATTATTCACGTGTTACTTTCGTGAAATAATTTTCATATATATATATGTGGTGTGTGTGTGTGTGTGTGTGTGTGTGTGTGTGTGTGTGAGGGAGAAAGAGAGATAGGTATAAATAGGACAGAAAGCGAAATGATTACTAACTTTTTCATTTATTTTAAAGAATATGCCAATAACTAGCATTGCACACAATAAACCAAATTTGCATTGCCAAAATGAAAATTTTCATTGAAAGTTAGTGTTTCTCTTGTCGTAATTTTTAAACCTAATTAACACTGCAAACTTTAAACAAAAACATTTTTACCTTTTTAAAAACATTTCACTGAATAAATACAAAGATTGTTTCGAATTCAATCCCGATCGTATCCTTCAGAAATTTTGCCTCCTACACTTTTTTGAAGCGGGCCCTAGGCAGTCGCCTATTTCGCTTATTGGAGGAAACGGCCCTGACTTAACCTAACCTAGCGTACCTAACTTAAAACAAATCAGAGAGAGTGTAAAATAAAAGACGGCTTATTTGACTTCGGATTTTTTTAATTAAAATCCTGACACGGGTGAAATTCGAAAAAATAATTATTGTACACAGTAAAAAAAAAAAAAAAAAAATCCTTCTCTAAACTTTGACATAACCCTCCCCCCCCTTCTACTTTAAAACAAGTGAAAGTGATTGAATATTTGAAAATAAAAAATATATAACCCGTTCGACTTACTGGCTAAAAAATGGTCACGGACGAAAATTTACACAAATGTTCAACCAACTTGGGCACATATATATATATATATATATATATATATATATATATATATACACACACACACACGAGAAGCGGTTAGAAAATAAGTTTACACGGCGTATAATTTCGTAACTAAAGGACCTACATTGATTATGTTTGTATCAGGTGAATTCTTTAATCATTGTTGGCAATACTGTACGTCGATTCGGCTGCCATCTACCGTACATTGGTTATATGAGTCAGTTGAACATGGCGGCTCGACTGGAACGGTGCCCTGTCATTTCTGCAACGATATTTCGAGTCTGTCAGTGGTCAAGAATTTCTCGAGCGCATTGTCACAGGAGACGAAACATGGGTTCATCACCGTACTCCGGAAACAAAACGTGCCAGCATGGAATGGAAACACCCTGGGTCCCCGCGACCAAAGAAGTTCAAGATTGTGAGGTCCGCTGGCAAAGTGATGGTTACCGTGTTTTGGGACGACAAAGGCGTTTTGCTCGCAGACTTCATGCAAAAAGGCACAACAATCAATGCAGCTGCATATTGTTCAACACTGGAACGTTTACGAGCGGCCATTAAACGTAAACGTCCTGGACTTCTCCGTAGGGCAGGGCACTGTTCCAGTCGAGCCGCCATGTTCAACTGACTCATATAACCAATGTACGGTACGGTAGATGGCAGCGAGCCGAATCGACGAGGAGTATTGCCACAATGATTAACGAATTCACCTGATACAAACATAATCAATGTAAGTCCTTTAGTTACGAAATTATACGCCGTGTAAACTTACTTTCTGACCGCCCCTCGTGTGTGTGTATATATATATATAATATATATATATATACACACACACACAGGGTGTACATAAAGTCAGGATCTATTTTTGTGAAATAATTATTTTTTTCTATTTTTCTTTTCAGAAGCCCTTGGAATGAATACAGAAGAGCGTGTGGCAATAGTAATTTGGCGAATCGAGGGAAAGAAATACAATGACATCAGAGAGAAGTTTAGAAGGAGATTTCATAAGCCGGGGCCAATAGACAAGACAATACGAAAATTGGTGAACAAATTTAAACGAACGGGATCTGTAAATGATGAAGCAAGATCAGGACGACCGTGTATGTCAGATCTTACCGTGAATGCAGTACGTGGAATTATCACTGAGGAGCCACGTACGTCCGTTCGTGCTGCATCACACAGACTCGGCCTCCCGACGTCATCTGTGCACAAAATTCTGAAAGTTAATTTGCAGAAGAAAAGCTATCATTTGCAGGTTTTACATGATTTACATGAGGAAGATTTCCCTCGACGAAGTGCTGTGTGTGCTGATCTCGTAGAACAAATCTGGAGTGATAATTTAATGGACAACATTCTCTTTAGTGATGAAGCCACTTTCCATACGTGTGGAAAAGTAAATCGCCATAACTGTCGAATTTGGGCAGATGAAAGACCGAATGATTTCGTCCAAAATTGGGAAAGAGAGACACCTAAAGTTAATGTCTGGATGGGTTTAACAAAATCTAAGGTTTATGGTCCGTTTTTCTTTGCTGAAGCTACAGTTACGGGGCTTATTTATCTGGACATGTTGCAGCAATTCCTTGAACCTCAGCTGATTGGGGATAGGATTGTTAGTACCGTCGTCTATCAACATGATGGTGCTCCTTGTCACTATGCCAAAATTGTTCAGGATTATCTAAATGGACGTTTTCCAAATCGCTGGATCGGACGCGGAAGCAACAGACCTTGGCCAGCGACATCACCAGATTTAACCCCTTTAGATTTCTTTGCGTGGGGCTTTATCAAATCGCACGTCTATCAGACGAAGATTACGAGTCTTGAAAACTTACGTACACGTATACGAACTGCTGCAGATAACATAACCCCGCAAATGCTCCAGAATGTGTTTAGAAATGCTGCGGAACGATTCGAGCTGTGCAGGGATACTGATGGGCGTCACGTCGAATCCTACTCTTAATTATTTAATAAATGTTACCACTTTATCATTTTATGATTGAATTCCATATAATTTCCAAGTGCTTCACAAAAATAGATCCTGACTTTATGTACACCCTGTATATATATAAAGAGAGAGAGAGAGAGATAGAATATTTTATCTTGAAATCTGTCAGTGTATTTATTACAGTAGTTTTTCCAAAACAAAGTATTGGTAAAGTGACCGAGCAACGGTAACCGAATAGAACTTTATAAACTATTGATGCAGAGTTGACCAAAGAGATTTTGTCGTCTCTCTTTACGGTTTTTCTATTTTTCTATTATTTTCCGATACAAAGTAGTATTGAGGGTTGTGTGACGCTTTTTATAATAATTGGTAGGACTCATGATTGTCGGCTAAAGGTTCGCAGTCTTACTGAACATCTGACATATTCACCACTTTTAGCATTTAAAAAAGAACTCGACAATGAGTGCAAGTTAAATACGAAACGTTGTGGATATTATTATACAGGCACCTTTAATAAGTTTGTTTTTAATTTCTTCGCCAAATAAATTTGGAATGACCATACGAGATTGCGCGTGTTCGTTCGTCCGTCCGTCCGTCCGTTTGTCGTCCGTCCGCCCGTCCGTCCTACTTTTGTGTTCGCGCCATAGCTTTTGAACCGCTCAACATAAATTGATGAAATTTCATATACATACGTGTTATCACAAGACAATAAGATTCATGGTCAATGTTATAAATAGCGGTCAAAAGTTAAATTAATGTTTTTCGTGTCCGCGCATAATTTCTGAACTATTTAACATAAATTATTGAATATATATATGTATATAATATTCATCATTATTATTATTATCATCATTATAATTATCATCATTATTATATGAATGTTTCGCGAACAAGAATCAGATTTGCTTCAAAGCTCAAGGTCGCAAATTTACAAGGGAGCATTGATATCGTTCGGACATAATTCCTGCAATGTAGCTCTTACATTGAAAGAACTGTTAACTGTTAACTGTTAACTGATAAATGTACGACTGATTATACTAGATTTAAATAAATACTGTTCTGTATCTTGTCCCAGAGCCAATGTTATTACGTTTTATTCATAATTAAAAGTAAAAATTTCCAATGATTTTTACGCAAATTCAAGTCGAAAAATAGACGTTAAATTACATTACATTTCTACGAACAACATTTCACCACTCGGGCCCTTCTCCCTGCTTCGCAGTAGCAAAGGTCACGCGCCGGAGGGAACCTACAGTTATACGTGGGATACAAACCATCTAAGAGTCACTACATCATCTGAATTGCGCAAAGAAGGATTACCTATCGAATTATTGAACGGGTCAAACGTCGCCTAACTTCGCTGATGTAACGGGAGGCGGTATTGCGACGTGGATATGACGTATCCCTTCTTCTGGGCAAACTCTTTCTAGACCTTGTTTTTGTAAATAAAACATAAATTTGCATATTTGCAAAATAATTTGGCTTTTGTTGCGTTTTAGCACAGTAAAAAACACCTTCAAGCAATCAAATGGCGTAATATATATATATATATATATATATATTACCATTTGGCAATCATTCCAAATTTCTTGGGTAATAAAATGATTGTTTCTGGCAACGGATTTCTATGGTCAGTGCTATTGTCGCATGGTTGATTGAACCATTTACAGTAGGTTAACTGCCAAGTGGTTTATCATGCTGATTGCTTGCTGCAACCAAGTATTTTTACCATGTGTCATTCATTCGCTTCTTTTTCGACAACTATCGTTTTAATGAATGTAATTTAGATTAGATGTATGTAATTATATTAGAGTGGCACAACTTGGCACTGAAAAATAATATATTAAACTAATCTTAAAATATTATACGTTCTTTAGATTTTAATTAAAACTAAACTGTGAGAGTATTGATGTGAAATTGCAAAAGATGGAAAAAATTACCGGGTAGTGGTTCTGTAAAATTTAATTACATAGTCGTTCCAAAAATCTTTATGTAACGGGACAGTCGATCTTCTTTTATAACGGCATATAAATTTCATTCAAATATTGCACTGTCGAAGTTAATGGCCTGTCGCAAACCAATCCTGAAGATGCACTTGTTCGAGAGAGAGAGAGAGAGAGAGAGAGAGTTACAAGGAGTTACAAGGAAAAGTAGTACCTCAAAAGGCCTTGTGGCCCATACCGAGGAGGTACCAATGGCACCGGGTACCAGGCAAAAATTCATACACCCTCAAATAGTGTGCAATATTCAGTCTAACCTTTTCTTGAACAGATCCACAGAAGAACTGTTCACAACTTCTGAAAGTAACCTGTTCCACGTGTCACAGATCTTATACGTAAAGTAGTTCTCAGACACACTAGTCCTAAACCGTTTCAAATCCAACTTCCAACCATTGTTGCGAGTTGGGTTATCATTTAAACTAAACATGCTTCTAAAATCGACATTGTTGAACCCGCGTAAGAACTTTAAAACC
Organism: Bathynomus jamesi; assembly: GCA_023014485.1. NCBI lineage: Eukaryota > Metazoa > Arthropoda > Malacostraca > Isopoda > Cirolanidae > Bathynomus > Bathynomus jamesi. Next base: position 514,270 of record JAJOZX010003160.1, read on the forward strand.
TCGATGAGTTGACCGCGCAGCGCCCGAGTTTCCAGCGAAAACAAATTCAGGGCGCGTAACCGTCGATTGTAGCCCATGTGCCTAACTGAAGGGATTAACTTTGTGGCCCTCGCCTGCACTCGCTCCAGCCTCTCAATATCTTTCCTGAGGGTGGGCGACCAGAACTGCACAGCATACTCCAGGTGCGGCCGAACAAGAGAATTACACAGAGAGAGCACAATCTCCTTGTTCCGAAATCGAAATTGCCTCCTGATATAACCCAACAACTTCTGGGCTTTCTTTTCCACCTCTACGCACTGTTTGGTAAATTTAAGGTCACTGCTAATTAGCACACCCAAGTCCTTTTCCAAATCAGTAGCCTCGATATTACTCCCCAACATCGAGTAGTCCGACTTGGAACTGGCGTAGCCAATGTGCATCATCTTGCATTTACCCAAGTTAAACGGCATTTGCCATTTTTCGGACCACTCTCCTATCCTACCTAGGTCCGCACGGAGTTGCTCGATCGCCTCTGACGTCCAACATTGGCCCCAAGTTTCGTGTCATCAGCGAATTTGGCGATCCTACTGACGATGCCACCGTCGATATCATTTATGTAAATGATAAACAAAAGTGGCCCCAAAACGGAACCCTGAGGAACCCCACTAGTGACTGAGGCCCAACCCGAACTAGCCCCTTTAATTACAACCCTCTGCCGCCTATTCTTCAGCCAGTTTTCAATCCAGCTACCTACTTCCCCACCAATACCCAGCGCGCGCACTTTGGCCATTAGCCGGCGGTGAGGTACCTTATCAAAGTTTTCTGAAAGTTGAGATAAAGTATATCAATCGCCCTACTCTTATCATACTCACTCAACATGACGTGGAAAAACTCGAGCAAGTTGGTGAGACACGACCTATGCCGTCTAAGCCCATGTTGGGAGTCCCCAAGCAGCTTGTTGGAATCCAAATGGTCAACGATCCTATCTGGTATTATCCCCTCTAATAATTTACCTACAACCGAAGTGAGACTAATGGGACGATAGTTCCCTAGACTTTCGTGATCCCCTTTCTTAAAGATGGGGGTCACATTGGATTCCCTCCAGTCACCAGGCACCTGGCCCGTCTCCAACGATGATTTGTTGAAGACTGTAGCCAGGTGGGGAGCCACCTGGTCGCGCACCTCCCGCAACACTCAGGGGAGAAACTGGTCTGGCCCAGGAGCCTTAAACGCGCTCAGTTTGTCTATTCTATCGGCAACGACTCTCGCGGTACACCAAACACTATCTATGCCAGCACCTTCCTGCCTGACGCCTGGCTCGGGGATGATGCGGGTGTCCTTCCTGGTGAACACTCCCCGCAAAGTACTCATTAACCACATTGGCGATGTCCGCGTCGGAGGTCCGCAGAACGCCGCTTCGGTCCTTTAACGGACTTATCATGCTTCTAATGGGCTTTCTACTATTAACATAACTGAAGAACTTAGGGTTCCCCTTGCAGAGGCTTGCCACCCGTAGTTCTTCGTTACGTTTCGCTAGCCTAACCGTCGCCTTCACTTCCCTACACAGGCGGACATACGCTTTAGTGTTCTCATGGGAACGATTGGCCTTCGCCCTCCTATACGCTACTTTCCTATTTCGGATAGCCGAAGCGATGTCACGATTGAACCACTTAGGCTGCGTTGAAGCAGGGGTGACCGGTTTTGAGGGTATGGCAGCAGACTGCAGCACCATAAACTCGTCCCGGAATGCACTCCACACTCCCTCAACATCGCCGCCAACCTCTAACCCCATCTCACCTACGCTATCCCGGAGGCCAACAAAGTCCGCCCGCCGTAGATCGAGCTTACTGTCTCTCGAGTTACTACGCTTCACCCGAGGGACGCAGACACAGAACCTAATCAGACCGTGATCACTCCCGCCCAACGATTCGTCAACGGTGAGGCCAGTGACGAGGTTGTCTTCGGTCGTGAATACTAAATCTAGAACGCTTTCGCCTCGTGTAAGCCCATTGACCCACTGAGTAAGGAAGTTCTCATCAGCAAAGTCAACTAGCCTCCTCCCTTCAGCATCAGCAGTCCTGTCTTCCCACTTTATGCCGCGACAGTTGAAGTCTCCTAAAACTACACACACTCTGTCCCTAGCAGGCTACGGAGTTCGGTGTACAGGGCTGTATCCTCCTCGAGGAGGAGATGCGGAGGTCTGTACACCAAGATTAACCTATAGTTCGTCCCTCCCACGTTCAGATTGACGCCAAGCAGCTCCCGTTCCGATCGGAACTGGCAGTCAACCGGACTCAACGTGTCCCTCACGTATATTAGTATCCCTCCCTCCTCCCCACGAGAGAGAGAGAGAGAGAGAGAGAGATCCTCGGATCCACTTGAGTCTAGCCCAATAAAATGGGGGGAAGTAGAGTTAAAGCAAGCGAAAATAAAAAATACTGAAAACTTACACCATGCTAAAATTCATAGACGTGTAAAGCTATCACACAGGAATAGTCGTAGTAGGAAAGTACAGAACAGATAAGGCTCTCCCTCCTCCGACAGCCACTACTGACAGAAAACAGTTATAAAAGAAGATCTATAGGAAAGTAGGAGAAAGTAAAATGAAAAGAGCAGCTTCAAAATTAATTCAAACTATGCGTGCAGTCATCTTGTGTATCCTATTACGCATAGGATAATATGAAACATCAAACTAATTAATCTACACCATACATTTTTTTTAAGGATTTTTTTTTTATTTATTATGTACAAGTCATCATCAATTTTATCGTTGCATCATTTCTCCAATTAGTGCCAAACCATCCTACTGAGAGACTTACTTTTAAAAATCAACCATTTGCATTACCATTTTTCGTACTGGAATTGCTTAGATAAGAGAACACTGAGGGATCGCTCCAATTTATGGATTCCACTGACAGTGTACGATGCGTATTTTTTTTTACAGAATTCTGTCACACTATTTAAAACTAAAATTCTACTCTAGTTAATTAGCTTCTCTGAGGATGAGTAAGTCTTTTCGAAGGATTTGACTCCCGAGAGTTCTCATCAAGCTTTCCATTATCTGAGAACCTCCAGTGCTCTGAAACCAGACCCGACCAGCGCCTCCATAGCTACCTAAGTTAGATATACCACGATTTACCTAAAAAGTACTAACAATCTACACTGTATAGTCATAGTGTATACCCAAGTAGCATTCCTGAAACTGAAAACATCTATTCGGAGGTTTTGACTCGCAAGAGATCCCATTAAGCTCCAATTCTCTCTCAATGGAGTATCATCTGAGAACTCCCAGTGCTCTGAAACCAGACCCAATCAGCGCCTCCTACTACATTTACTGGCAAGGAAAACATTACCACTACGACTGTATCTTAACAAGCATCCCCTGAAGCAGCTCCTCAGTGAGGAAAAAAAAGGAACAACCAAAAGAAAGAAAGGGATAGAGGAGTGGCTTCCCAAAATAATGTAATATAGGTATTCGGAGGTTTTGATTCCCAAAAATGTCCATCTATTAAAAACACGTAAATAAAGAGTAATTTGAAAAGGTTATCATTTGAGAACTCCCAATGCTTTGATACCCGACCCGACTTGCGCCTTCTATTACATTTACAATCAGAAGGGAACATCACCATCCCCAATTCCACCCCAATCAACTTCCCTCTATGATCTTCTTTTGTAAGTTTATTCGGAGGTTTAACTCCCCTCTATGATCTTCTTTTGTAAGCTTATTCGGAGGTTTTGACTCATGAGCGTTCTCACAATGACGACACCCAATTCTCTGTAACCAGGCCAGACCAGCGCCCCATACTACATTTTCAGCTATGGCCGAAATAGTTGGAATACTTAAAATTTTTGTTTGGAATGGAAGAAGTATTAACAAAAGTTACCTGTAACTTCAATGATATATTATGAGTACTGATAATGAATTTTGTAACACTTGTCAAGATTTATGAATTAGTATTCGCTATATTACATTTGTTTTTGCACTTTCTTCTTAAGGATATTTAAACTACAGAGTGGTATGAAATTCAATAAATCAGCAGCACATCATTACTCAAAAGTATCATGCAGGCTTCATTTGACTTCATCAACTAAACTTAGTGTTCTTGGGTGCTGCAAAACTCTTGGCCAAAGTTGTATATGCCATAATTAGTTTTCTGATATTTTCTATTAAAGTATATGTGGGAAATAAAAGAAGAAGCCTTATAGATATAAATTTAATGTCATTTAAACCTCTCTGACAGTGACGTGTCAAAGCACAAAAAAAAACCTTCTAAGGTGTTTAAATTCTTTTGGTCATAGCTGTACATCTAAGAGAAAAATCACTGTTTCTATCTCACTATATAAACACTGTACCTAAATAGTAACCATCCTTTATAATTAATTAATTATTCCGAGTTTCGACCCCCGCGAATTCCAATCAAGCTTTCCGTCTCTACCAGTGTTCTGCAACCAGACCCGATCAGTACCTCCTCCTATATTTAAAATAAAAAAATCTGATTACTCCCTATACTAAATATAAAACCCATCCCCAATTTACCCATCCTTTATGTACATTTATGCTACTGAAATACCTAACCAATCTATTCTTAAACATATTACCGAAGTACTCGCCACGACCCCCGGGGGAAGGCTATTCCACTTCTCACATATCTTATAGGTGGAAAAGCCCCTCGCACCGTTTGTCTCGAATCTTTTGTCCCTTATTTTAAAACCACTTTTTCTCGTAATATTCCTATCGTCCAAGTCAAAGGAATTCTCATAATTTACGTTGTAAAAACGATTTAAAATTCTGAACACCTGAATTAATTCGCCTCTTAAACGCAGAGTTTCAAGTGTACACAAATTCAGCTCTGAATCAATCTTCATATGTTTTATTACGTAACGTTGGAATAAGCTTTGTTGCGCAGTGCTGAACTTCTACCATTTCTATATCCTTACTCATACAGGGCGACCAAAACTGTACAGCATATTCTAGATGAGGCCTTACAAGCGACTTATATAATGGCAAAATAATATCTTTAGATTTATATTCAAAATTAAAGAAATAAAACCCAATACTCTATTAGTTTTACTGCTCGCGACTGAAATTGTTTTGAGAACTTTAAATCTCAGCGGCTTCGTTTCACACACTATTTCCCATAGTGTAGTTAAATTTACAAGTGTGGTAACCTATATGTATGACCTTGCATTTATTTACGTTAAATTTCATTTGCCACTTATAAGACCACTTTACTAAATTATTAAGATCGCGCTTCAAACCCTCTTTATTTAGTAAATTACCCGTAATTTTAGCGTTGTCGGAAAATTTTGAAATTTTACCCACTAAATTGACATCAAGATCCTAAACGTATTTTATGAAAAATAGTGGTCCTAAAACTGACCTTTGCGGAGAGAGAGAGAGAGAGAGAGAGAGAGAGAGAGAGAGAGAGAGTTACAGGCTAATAAAGACCCTAAGATCCACTCCAGGTTAGCCCAAAACAGTAGGGAAAAAATAGAAAAACCAAATGAAAATAAAGAATACTAAATACTTATGAGAGAGAGAGATAGAGAGGAATTTTAGTACTCTTTCGGAAATATTTTATTATTAATATATATACATATATTTTAATACGTAATACATATTAGTACACGTAATATATACTGTATTAATTCAGAAATTTATCGAAATTCAATTTTATTTTAATATTACTATGACAGATGTTTACAGGAGTGAAAATAAATTAGGAAAATTTAAAACGACGTTTTCTCAAACTAGGCTCCAGGCCTATCTTGGGATTTCAAACTTCATGATTGGTTGATTTCCTATCATTTCCCCAGGGTTTTCATATATATATATATATTCTCCGAGAAAATAACACTAAATGTAAAAGGAAATACAAATAAATTTGTGCGAACTCTCAACGTTTCGGCCGAGACACTTCAGAAGCAGACTGTCTGATTCTGACTTCAATAAAGGCATTGGAACTGACTCCGAGATATTGAAATTCCTGATTTTTTTTATGCGTTTTTTATCACAAATAATTACTGTACTTCATTTTTGTTTAAGTATTCAATATCTACCTAAGACCAAACCTTCAACACTGCCCATTTTAATTTGCGGGGTTGGATGAAGGAGGGAGTTGTTTTCTACTTTCATCTTATCTTCGTGACGTACTACGCAAAGATGGTTAGAAACTCGGCTCAGAAATTTTTCGAGGCGAATTTTCACTGTTGTTAATGGAATAATTTTGTACATTTTGGAGTTAAAAGATCCGTTATAAAGCAAAGTTAGGGTTCTGCCGGAGCTTTCTCTATAATTCATTCAGAGTTGCTGCCCATGTATATTACCAGGGCCGGCGAGAGCTGCCACGGGCCCCGGGGAAGGATTGGTATATTGGGCTCTCCTGTTTACTCAGTATTTTATTATGAGTGTTTTTTGTGTACATAACAAGCAAACTGATTATATTTGCGAATCGCTATTCAAAACATACAGTATGATAATCGCTATATAATATATGTTCATTAATTATATTTCCTCTCTGTTATTTAATCAATTGTTTTATTAATATTTTTAGATTTTATCCCCCTTCTTTCCGGGCCCCCTAGAGGTCCGGGCCCCGGGATTTAACCCGGCTTCCCCGCCCTCTTGGCGGCCCTGTATATTACTGCAGAAGGTGCGAAAGAGTGTGGTCTTAGCTTCACTTGTACAGAATTTGAAGTTCCTTTGTCATGTTTGCATTAGCATATATATATATATATATATAATATATAATTATATATATAATATAATATATATATATATATATATAAAATCATCAATGCATTCATAGTTTAAGTGGACGTATGAAAAGTTAACAATTTTTTTACATAAAACGCCATTTCGCTCATACACCCATTTCAGGGTACGAGCAGTTCGTAGCACCAGTGTCAAGCAAATAGGGGATCAAGTACTAACGAGGCTTTCGTACGTGGTTCATCACTACTGAAGGCAAAATGCTCTGTGTTAGTTTAGTTCAAAGAACATCCATATCCGTATTCAATTTATTGCATTTTTCGTTGGTTTGTATTGTAGACACTCCCAGTCATCATCAGTCCTGGTGCATGATTCTTCAGGAGCAAGATGCACCGCAAGTTTGTGTGTCCTCCCCACGATAGCACAAATTTACACGCATTATTCAGTCACACCCGCACTACCTTAGGCTTGCTCTACACAAAATGGACAAAAACCACAAGTATCCGCAATCGCCTGTATTTTGTTTAGAATAATAATTTATATACAGGGTGGGCCGTAAGTTTCCATACATAGGAAATTTAAACGTTGTTTTTATGTTTCAGACCCTAAGAATATGCGTTTGTAAGATCTTGTTTACTGATGAAGCAAATTTTTACGTCAATGGAGAGGTTAATCGGCAAAACATACGTTATTGGAGTAATGCTAACCAACTGGCTGAGTCCGACGAAGATGCAAGGTGCCGGTAAAGTGATGGTGTGGGCCGGGATATGGGGTGACCGAATTATTGGACCAATTTTTGTCAGTGGAAATCTTAATGCCGAAAGGTATCTTAAACATGTTGCAAGAAGAGATTTTCCCATCCTGCTAAACGAGGAAGGTAACTTCCCAGTTTACTTCCAGCAAGATGGAGCTCCACCTCATTATGGTCTTCACGTGCGTCGGTATTTGGATCAGCAGTTTCCGGATGCTTGGATTGGTCGGCGTGGTCCTGTGGAGTGGCCTCCCAGATCCCCAGATCTCACCCCCCTTGATTTCTATCTTTGGGGGCACTTGAAGGCCATGGTGTATCAGGAAAAGATACGAGACATAAATCATCTAAAGGAACGTATCACCAACGCCATTACAAGCATAACGTCAACTGTGCTAATGCGTGTTCATCAACAGTGGTGAACACGTATTGAAATGTGTTTTCAAAACAATGGCAACCATGTAGAGCATATTATATAAATAAAAATGGTTGTCCATAAAAAAATGTTTATTTTTCCTATGTATGGAAACTTACGGCCCACCCTGTATATCTGTAGACTCAATAGGGAAAAAATTAAATAAAATTTAAAGAAGACTACGTCGTCGCACCGTAGAATAACTTGCAGAAAAAAAAAAAAACAATAAAATTCGAAAAAACTTGTAATACTTTACCTTTTCCTTGTTTTCTAGTTACGATTTCAATACTTCTCCAATATACCTCTTTACAATCCAGTTTAGTCTTTCTGTCCTCATATATATATATACAGAGTGTCCCAAAACAACGTATACATTTTTAAAAAATTTATAACAGGAGAACCCACTAACAGATTCAGATGATTTTTATTTCTTTTTATAGCCTATAGCCTAAGGAGATACAAAAGCGAAATTGTTAACAGCCTTGGCTAGCCTAAGGAGATACAAAATCGAATTATTAATAGCCTTGCCTGCCTATAGTAAACATGGAAAATGGAAGTGTGCGCTTATCATTTGAGCAACGAAAATGGATACTAAAGTCGTATTTTAAAGTTGAGAAGATATCAAAGGTTCAACAACAGTGGAGAGACAATTTTGGAACTAATCCTCCAACTCGACTTACCATTTCACGTATCTGTGAGAATTTGAAGTATACGGTACTGTGCATGATGTGTACAAGCAAGCGACTGGGCATCCAAAGCATCAACAGATGCTAACACTTCCGATGAAGTGCTACAGGTATTCAACCGATCACCAAGAAAATCTGTGAGACAATGTGCTCGTGAAACAGGGAAAAGTAAGACAAGTGTCCACAGAATTCTGAAGAATGCTAAATGGAAATCTTACATCCCGAGATTATTACATGCCTTGAATGAGGATGATCCGGATCGCAGAATCCAGTTTTGCGAATGGTTTCGAGTAAAAAAACACAGAAGATGGCCAATTTGCGGACAAAATTGTGTGGTCTGATGAGGCTACATTTAAGTTGAATGGTATAATTAATCGTCATAATTGCACATACTGGTCACAAGAAAATCCACACATTTATGTGGAACGACATGTAAATTTACCGGGTATAACTGTCTGGTGTGGTTTTTCTTCCAAAGGTTTGGTTGGTCCATTCTTTTTCGATGGTACAGTTACCGGCCATAGCTACCTCAACATGCTTCGGGGAAAAGGTTTTCCTGCAATTCGACAGTTATACGGAGATGAGGAAATTTATTTTCAACAAGATGGAGCACCTCCTCATTACATCAGGATGTCAGGAACTACCTTGATGAAACATTTCATTATCGGTGGATCGGACGACGAGGTAGTATCGAGTATCCACCACGTTCACCAGATTTGAACCCACTTGACTTTTTTTTATGGGGTCATTTGAAAAATGAAGTATACAGTAGAAGACCTACATCACTTGAACAACTAAAGAGCACAGTTGAAGAAGCGTGTAGAAATATCCCTACAAACATTTTTGTTGAAGTCTGCCAATCAGTGAATCAAAGAGCGCAGTGGTACATTGATGTCAATGGTCGACATTTCGAACACTTACGTGTTTAAAACAAATTAAACTATCTATTATTTCGAAGTTGTATATTTTACCTATAAAAAGAAATAAAAATCATCTGAATCCGTTAGTGGGTTCGCCTGTTATAAGTTTTTTAAAAATGTATACGTTGTTTTGGGACACTCTGTATATATAATAAAAGGATCCACTAAGATTTTAATTCAAGACTTCTTCAGTACAGTCTTGGGCGCTAAAAACTACAGTATGTTACAACAAGGTAGAAGCTAACACAACCTGACGCATATTTCAACACCCGAGGAAACAACGTTTTCGCGACCAGAGGCGTTTTACGTGCTCGTACCCCTGCACTCCAGCCAATGTAAAATAGTCCGTGATCATCCACGATATTCCACAAATACCGCAGAAAACATCTTATATATATATATATATATGTTTTAGGTAAACCCTAGATTTGTTAGTTTTTATAATGATCATCACTGCACAAAGAGATATAAGAGCATATAAATAAGCCTCAGATAAAAATACATGAGTAAAATGCCTGTATGGAAAATATATTTCTTTTGCGAGAATATAATCCATCCCCCAAAAGAGATTTTCTATTCCAACCGAAAGACAGACGCATTTGTAAAGCTAGAGAAACTTTCCTTTATAAATAGTAAGAAATGGAGGAGGGACATATTTAATGTGAAGTTTGTATATAATTTCGGAATGTCATCATTTTGTATAAATATACAGATTAAATATCGCATAAATATACTTTATAAGTAAAGGATTTTGTTCACATTTAAGAAATTAACAGTTTTCATTCATATTAAAATATGAAAGTCATCTTTCACTGAAGTTATTTGCAGTGTTCGCGCATAGATCGTTCCTTATAAAAAAAAAATGTATTTCGAAGAAGATAAACTTTTTAAAATAACTCTCTCTCTCTCTCTCTCTCTCTCTCTCTCTCTCTCTCTCTCTCTCTCTCTCTCTCTCTCTCTCAAAAAAAAAAGAAATTAGACTTTTGTGGAACTCTTTCCCCCAAATGACAGAAAACTGTTTTATGGCACTTCTCTTTCAACTTCAGATAATCTAACCCTGTCTAACTTGATTTATCCTAACTTAATTAAACTATGTGACTTGTCCTCATATAATCGAACGTAATTAAGCTAATCTACCTAAAAATATAACTATTTTTTGTGGTTATATTTATTACATGTAAATGAACCCCTCAATTGAGGCAAAGACTTTGAATATGAAGCCAAGTTGTTTCCTTCAAAACACACACACACACACACACACACACACACACACACACACATGTATGCGCGCGCGTGCGAATGTAGTCTGAGAAAAGAAAAATGTCTCGATCACTGTAGTAATGTGGAGTCCATGTAATATATACTTAATATTTTCCCCTCTGAACAACATCTAACACCGCATAAATTTTACAGTAAAAACTTTATATCGCCAGTATAAAATTTAAGATTTTATACCGGCGGTGCGTTGTCAAATGAAAAATAAATGAGTCCTGTCTGAGAGGCCATTCTCTAAATTTAGAGGAGAAAAAAAGAAAATGGGAGAAACATACCCGAAACACATTTTATAAAATGTATTGACAATGCTTTCGAAAGTTTATTAATATTATAAGGTAGAAATTTTAATGTGACCCTGTAGCAAAAACGTTATAATACAAATAACGAAGTGTATTAAAATAAGACACTATTTGGATAATTCACGCGAGTTTACGATTTGTACAAAAGGTAATTCCTACTTATACACAATATAACAGTTTATTTTAGTTCACCTAAAAATTTTAATTTAGTAATAAAGTTAATTATTACTGTATTATAAATAAAAACATTAGTTTTTTCTTCCGCCAAAATTTTTCATTCTGACGAAGGTCAAGTTTGTTAACTCACCTTAGACCATAGTATAGCAGCACTATAGCTCAACGTGAAGTCCGAATCAAGACCCACCAAAGAATTCAGAAATTGCAAAGTCTAAGCCCAGCTCGATTTCACAACTTCCTGATCAATAGTCCAGTGTATTAACCATTAGGCTACTCAGGGTACCCATTTATCTACCAACCAGTTTTTTGTGTGGAAGAATAAACAGCTGAGTGAGCTATGCGCTGCCTGCCCTCGCTGGAATTCGAACACGGGAACGGTGGATTCGTATTCAGCGATACTAATTATTACACCACCAATTGATTAATGTAGAAATAGCCGATATTAATAATATTCATTGCAATTTTATATAACGAATATACATACAGCTTTGAAATTTTCGAAATAAAATCACCTGGCCCAAGCTTGAATCTTGAATCCACATCTCATTTGCGAGAGCAGAAAGCCCTTTCTCTCATCTTTTAGCCTTTGATTATTCTCCAGCTGTAATACCTGAGAAGATACGTAGGTCAAAAGTAATTTTATTTAAAATGTAAACCTAAAAATGATCAAATAATGTACAAAAATTTCTCGACATATGTTAAGGTCATATTAACTTTTGCTGTCAAATTGTCCAGGTTTAGAACGCTTTCACAAGATGACCATTATTTGTCGCTACAATGTGTATTCGATGCTCGAAATCTACCGGATCATTAATAAGATGCTCTTGTGCAATGTAACCTCTGTTTCTTTGACGGAGATCCGCCAGAGTACTAGTTTGTCGCAATACACAAGTGGTTTAACATAACTTCCATAGATAAAAATCTGAAGAGGTTAAGGCAGGTGATCGAGGTGGCCATGTCATCGGTCCCACAGTCACTCCCACTACACCCTATCTAGCGCTAAGGAAGGGTTGCATCTAGGAAGTTGTGAACAGCAGCGGCACAGTGGGAAGTTGCCCCATCTTGTTCAAAGATTACATTTCTCATGTTAGCTCCAGTGTCACTTAGTTGGAGAAGAAAAATATATTAAAATATATTAAGATAATTCGCTCCAGTCATGGTGCAATTGTCAAAGAAAAATGAATTATGTTGAAGGATGCGGATTTTTCGGAGTGATCCCCGATGACCTGTTGGTGGGTTGCAACGATGTTGAAAGCGACGATAATGTTCCCGATGAAGATGAACGTAACTTTCCTTTTTTTTCACCATAAACTACTTGTCTAAAGTTTAACACGAATGATACTAGGCCTACAAACAAGATGGTCACTGAGTTTCACACAATGAGTTTCTCAATGGATATTACACAAAATAATAATGTTCCACAATTTCAGAGTGTCACACAGTATATTACATATGATCGTAGCGTGGTTAAAACTCTTACATTTCTCTCCTCTTAAACTCACGACTCGGAACTAAGTAACAAAATGTACCGTACGTAATTCATTATCGCTCTTAATTACGTCGTATAGGCTGACAATTATGGATCAATGTTTAGTACTCAATGTCATTGTCACTATATGTATATATAAATATACTCACTGTTGAAATTAAAACGAATAAGTTGTTACGTTTAATCTTACGTTCACAAAACTGAATTAAACTTCACGTTTGCGTTATATAATTTGCTAAATGGTGTAGGATAGCGAGAAAATTTCCTTGCTGAGGGAAAACGGATGTAAAAAAGTATATTTCATGGTGGAATTAGGCCCTCTTTACCCACGGCCTTTGTTAAAATAAAAATTAGAAAAATGAATTAGTGAAATCTGAATACGCCATATCAGATTCCAGATCGTCTAAATTTTCTCTCGAATCAAATTTTTCTTTTCCCACACTGCTTTTTATAACGGCCTTCTTGAATGTTTTTTTGCAATTGTCATTGCACATCCAGCTAGAGTTTCTTTACTTTCGTTCATTACACACATCTAAAACTTAGAAAGACATTGTAAATAAGCTATATTAAAATACTGGTAAATAATTAAAACTATTATATGTAATTAATTTCCCTAAAGACTCATTATGATAAATCTAAATGTTTATAATTGTATTTATGAAATTTAACAACAATAGTGTCCCGCACAAAATTTATGACGTTTTAGATTAACTGGGGCGCGATTGGTTGAAATAACTCGCGCCTTCTGAGGAACAAGACGTTAACAGAGCTCACGAAACGCGATTGGTCAAAACAACATCGCACGATTCAAAATGGCTGCGTCACAAACGCACCACAGCCCAGATTGTGCGTGCCAAACTGCCGCACAATCACGTGACTCTCTTGTACTGGAGGTAAAACCTCTGTAAACCTGCGCGAGAGGCGCAGTGATAATTATCTACGCCATAATGAATATGGTCGGAAAGTTTTTTCCGAAAATTGATTACATTTTTACTTTAAGTTTAACTGTTAATAATTATAACATTTTGTACAATTTTTACTCCCAACAATGCAGTTACTTGACGAAGCAACCAAATGTTAACTTTTGGTGAATCCCGTTTATATAGACGTGCTTCAGCGCTGTGTAGACCACCTCAACCATTCGACTTTAACCCCTTTGGACTTTTATATATGTGATAATGTTAAAACACTTGTGTATCTTCATAAACCCAAGTATCTGGCAAAACTCCGTCAAAGAATCAGAGGTTATTTGATCCATTCTACAAGAACATCTTCCTAATGCTCTCATGAAGTTTGAGCGTCGAATACACACTGTAGCGACGAATAATGGTCATCATATGGAAATCTAAATTTCAACAGTTTGAAAATGTAAACAACAACATATATTGTGTAGATATTAATTAATAAGAAAATATGACTAATTACACTGAACAACAAAATAGAACGTTTTTCCTCCTTTGAATAAATTTATATAATTCCAATGTGCATTTTTACGCTGTTTATGAATTTGAAAACAGAATCTTTCTATCACCCACCAATTTCGAGGGAAATGCAAATTAAAATTGACATATTTTCTTACCTTTTTGGTATATTTAATCGTACAAAAAAGAAGAGTACCTTGCCTAAAATGCTTTTGCAGCTGATTTTCGCTTATAACTAGTACTAGGCTTCTCTCATAAGTGTCCAACAGTAGTCGGCCAATATACTGGAGACATATCTTCCTTGGTACTGCTTTTCCATGGTTGATATATCCTGATAAAGTCTTTCACCATGCTCATCGCTGACAGCGCCCAGGTTCGATGGGAAGAAGTCCAGGTGGGAGTGCAGGAAATACATTTTCAAAGACATGTTACACCCCATGGCTTGGTAAGCACTAAGCATTTGCTCCACCAGAGAAAAATAATTTTCTGATTTGACGCTGCCGAGGAAATTCATAGTCACGTCTTTAAAAGCTTTCCATGCTGTTCTTTCAACTTTATTCAGACTGCTCAAATTCAATGTCTTTCATCACTTCTCTGATCTGTGGGCCCACAAAAATACTTCCTTTGATTTTCGCTTCGCTGATTCTAGGGAACTTCTCTTTTAGATATAGAAATCCAGATTTGTCTTTATTCATGGCTTTTACAAAATTTTTCATCAAACCAAGTTTGATATGGAGAGGTGGTAAGAAAACTTTTGCTGAGTTGATGGGTAACATTTTTCTGTCCTGGAGCCAAATTTTGTCGAAGTGGTCACTCTTTCCGTGTATAATGACTCCCCTTAGCTCGGCTGTCCCACTCGCAGAGGAAACAAGAGAACTTTGTGTATCCTAACTGTAAGCCGAGGAGAAGGGCAATCACTTTCATATTGTCATATGATGCCCAAGACACGGTGACGCCCCTCATTACATCAGTTATATTTTTATAAAAATCCAGTGTGAGAGAAAAATTTATTCGATGAAATGGTGTAATGTTACACTTAATGAGTTGTGTTTTTGGCTTTGTTTCTCTATAGTAGCAGTTGTCGTTATAGTGAAATCCACCATTATTGGCATTGGTTGTCCCGAAAAGCTCGGCTTTTGCTCGCTTGAGCATTTTAAGGAATGACATACATTGCGTGATTAAAAGTAATAAACATGTTATGATGTATATATACATATTATATATAAACATGTAAATATAAATAATAATATGCATAATATTATAAAGCTTTTATACAAACTAAATGACTAACAATAAATTTCGTATTATGATACAAACTGAGGAATGCTATTTCGATTTCAAAGGGTTTAAAATTGTAAATCCCTCAAAAACAGTGGATGATAGAAAACTTCTGTTTTCATTTTTGTAATCAGCGTAAAAAAGAACATAAGGATCACCCACATTTATTAAAAGGAGAAAAACTTTGTTGAACAGTATTATTTTAAAGCATCGTTTCACGGACACTCTTACTTTAATAATTATCTCATACTACCAAACGAAGTAGGTACTTTGCTGATAGTAAAAAGCTAAGTACAGTAATTATTGTTCCATACTGTGTGTATGTACAATACAGTGTACAATCAGTTCCCCTACAGACGTTTTTTTAATTGCATATCAATAAGTATTATAATATAGCCTATTATGGTATGCTTGGGATTTTGAATATGGCATGCCTTCCTGTCCCTGATTGTTACTAACTGTTAAAAAGAAGAGTTGAAAATACTGTATTAGATATCCTCAAGGGCAGTGTTTTTCAACCTGGGAGTGAGAAAAGTGCTCACGAGGGTCCTGACGCTTAGCAAAAAAATCAGCCTACATGGAAAATTCAAGTTTATTTTTTCAGCGAAAATTACAAAATATGTAAAATTAAACAAACTATGTCTAAGCGAAAAACACGTGAAATGTTTCAGTTTTATTGTTAAAATTATTTTCTGTTAGTCGTAATGTTCATAACTATTAGTCAGTGTCTTTCACTGAGATACCTTTGCCTGATTTGCATTTGTTAATCTTCTTAATTAAACTCGATTGAATAGACTAAACACAAATGAACACATATACAGTCAATTTCATTGTTTTGTTTTAATTGCAGCCATTGATGAAAAGCCCAATTCGCATAAGTATGAGGTTGCAAATGGAATTAAAACTTTCAATGTTTCAAAACACCAATTATAGATACTCATTTTTCCGTACTATTCAGAATACACGCAAGTTTTCTGACGGGAATAACAACTGTAGGGTCTTATCAGAAGAATTAAGTATCCCCCCCTCTTACCAAGCCTTCCATCATCACGTGAGAAGTAGTTCGGAAACTATCTTTGCAGATGAAGTGTGTACATATAGGAGAGTATTATGAAGTCCGTGAAAGGCCAAATATCTTCAGTTTGAATAATTTTATTAGGTTTAGAAACAGTTCCTTTCTTTACAAATTACTACCTCCTTTCGTCCCTTCCCCATCCTACCAAAAAAAAAAAAAAAAAAAGTTTTGGATAGACATAGAATCTATTTTCAGTTTCATTTTTCTATATTTAGAGATGTAATGGGTACGTTAAAGAGTGATCAGGATATGGATTAACTCCTAGACAACGATTTACAAGCAATAAAATTCACGGTTCATCTTTATTCAAACGAGAGAGAAGATAATATGCCATTTTTCTAAGGTTAACGTCTTATTTATAGTCCTTTTTCACTTTATAGATTTTAAATTATAGAATTAGAATAGTTTGTAAGATTTTAAAGTGCTTGTTTGCATAAATTTAAAATTAACATCATTTCATATTATGGAAAGTTTTTAATTTTGGGACTAAGTTTGTGAAAGACCCCATTTGAAAATTTTAATTTTTTTCATATATTTAAGTAAGGAGATTGAAGTAAAATGTGCAGTACATAGAAAGTTTCGTACCCGCTTCGGTGGGCCCCCGTCCTGAGCACGTTTCTTATTACTACACTTTTCAAGAAAGAAAAAATTTCCTTTCAAATGTAGATTTTGAGATCAACTCGTTTTTATCATTTGTTTTTTCAAAAATGCGCAAGTTGACCGTTTAGTAATTATTATTATAGAAAACTACAATAACCGTATTAAAATCAAACTATTCGTTTATTTTAATATACAGGGTGGGCGGAAAGTAGCTCCCTATTTTGGATTGGTAAAAAAATACGTATATTATCCATTTATTTCAGAAGAAATAATATGAAAAGGTAGGCATACATGGTAGGTTTTCTCTAAAATTCAATGTGGGCTCCAACTCTTTCCACCAGCTTCTGGAGCCGCCCAGGAATGGCGTCCACTGACTTTAGCAGGAACTCCGGCGGGATGGAGGACATGACTTCCCGAATTCGGTCCTCCAGTTCTTCCAATGTCCTCGGTTTGGTGCGGTAGACTTCTTCCTTTACCCACCCCCAAAGAAAGAAGTCGCACGGTTACCGCTGAAAAACGGCAGAATCGGTTCAGTGTAACGGTGTGGTGTGGTATGACCTCAGATCAGGTTGTGGGCCGTTCCTTCTGCGCAACACCATGAATGCTGAGCGGTACCTTGCTATGTTGCGAAACGAGGTCTGGCCGGTTGTCAGCACATGGGAGAACATCGACGATCTGATATTTATGCAAGATGGCGCCCCTCCGCACTTCGCTCTTGTTGTCCGTGAGTGGCTGGATGCCCACTTCCCTGGGCGTTGGATGGGTCGTCGTGGTCCACATCAATGGCCAGCCAGGAGCCCCGACTTGACACCGTGCGACTTCTTTCTTTGGGGGTGGGTAAAGGAAGAAGTCTACCGCACCAAACCGAGGACATTGGAAGAACTGGAGGACCGAATTCGGGAAGTCATGTCCTCCATCCCGCCGGAGTTCCTGCTAAAGTCAGTGGACGCCATTCCTGGGCGGCTCCAGAAGCTGGTGGAAAGAGTTGGAGCCCACATTGAATTTCAGAGAAAACCTACCATGTATGCCTACCTTTTCATATTATTTCTTCTGAAATAAATGGATAATATACGTATTTTTTTACCAATCCAAAATAGGGAGCTACTTTCCGCCCACCCTGTACTTAGTGATTTAATATTGTACAGTGAGATATTCCTTGCGCGTATAGTGTCATTTCCTTGTGACAATCTCAGTGCGGCAAGTTTACTATGATACTGTTTATATGCTGACATAATGAAGCGTTTTGGACACTAATCTTTGTATTGCACTTCTTATTTTGTAATAAGTGCTCTTAGTGCAGTAACTGCACTTTTAAGATAAATAATCAGAAAAGGCAATTTAATTTGCTAAGACCTCGCGGAATTTAAACTAGCTTTTTTTAAGAGTCTGGAGTGGCTCAGTGGATCAAAAACAGGAACTTTAATACCTCGCGACGCGACAAGACGCAAGTTCGAACCCTAGTAGTTCCCAGTTTCTCAATAAATCTCATATATATGTATAAGTGTGTGTGTGTGTGTGTGTGTGTGTGTGTGTTTGCACACTCCTTTAAATACATAGAATAAGAGTGTAATCTGAGACTATTATTTATTGTCTGAATCCAGACTTTGGAACTAAATGGGGTTCTGTGGTCCGATTGATGCAACCACAAAACGAAGGCAAACAAACGCGAACTAAAGCGAAACCAAGCAAACAAATAAAACAAAAACAATATGAGAATCATCTTTAGAACAAGTAAACAGTCCGTCGTTAACCTCCATTTACTTAGATTGGTATGAAAACCAAGTGTTTGCCATCTCGTTCTGGGCAAACATTATGGATTGTTCATTGCTTTTATTATGTAAAAGACGAGAAACACGAGGGTCTCACGTATACCTTTCAAAGCCTTTCAAGATTAATTGCTCGTTATATATCCACGCTACCGTTGTACATATACACCTACATACACACATATATATATATATATATACACGTACATACATACATACATACATACATACATATCCTTCTATTGCTTTCGCTGTCTCATAGCAATATGACCCCGCTGTTTGTAATTTGTAACATTACATATATATTTTTAAACAATGTTGTTTTTTACAAAGATAATTATAATATGAAGTTTGAGAGAGATTCCAATTTAATTTCCAAGTCCTTGGCGGTTGTCATTTTAGAAGTTATGAATTACATTATTGTTTTCAATATTGTAAAAAAATAATGACAGAAATGAGCGTTATATTGAAATTTAGTGTATTTATAAATTTTTTTTTTTTTTATGAAGATATTTCGGAAAATTTCGGTGCCTATTCTTGAGCAATCTTCGCATGGAATGTTGTTTACCACTCAAAAAAATGTTTATTCTTGGAAGAATATATCAACTAATTTAAGTACTTTTACTAGTCTGTTCTCTCATTATTTTTATATATTCTCTAAAAAATCCGTTTATATATGTATAACTGTTACGTTATCTAAAAATTACCTTCGACTTATTATAATTTTTCAGTTTAATTTACCACTGACTCGGTGACACCTTTATTTTTATATTTTTTGGCTGGAAGACGGAAATGTATTTTTTTTTATCTTATTATTGATTGTAATTTCAAATACGAGTATGCTATCGTTAATTGTAGAATTTTGATTTCGCACTAACAATCATAGTCATATGACAGACGAAGCCAAACCACGGGTCGCCCATCCACCAACTACCCAGACCTGAAGGCGTTTAACTACGCTGATCTTCGCGAAGTATTGTTGCGACGTGGCCACAATGTAACATTGCAAATTGCAAATAAAAGATAGTATGTGTTCTTTGTATATTTAGTTTAGAAGATATCCTTTCTGAAGTTCCGATTTACATTTTTTCTTACACTTATTTCATGTATGTAAGATTACAGATTAAAAACTCAAAGCGAAAGCTTGTTCATGTGTTTCCACGCTTTAAATAAGTGTCAAAAATAAAAACCACTTTCGAAATTAAAAATTAAATTCCTTCAGCATTCCTTCAAGTTAATCAAGGTGTTTAACGCGTAAAAAAAATGCGAGCCTTCCCCTAAAAGGCGGGAGGCTGAGTCAGAAAGAAAAAAGTTTTAGGAACGTGGGAAAAGTCAGGGCTTTTTTTGGTGCCGGAACGGCGTTCCGGAACTTTTTTCCAAGATGTGTTCAGTTTATTAATAAAAATAATATAACTTATACTATTTTTATTAATTTCGCCATTCTATAATATATGCGTTCCGGTACCTTTTTTCTACAAAAAAAATCCCTGGCCGAAAACTGAAATAACAGATTATAAGGGGATGGATCAATAGCTAAAGAACGTTGAGCGGAGGGTGGGGAAAAAGCCTCATGCTTTTCTATCCAGTTTTCTTCTACTGCTACAATAATTAAAAAATACACTACTGTAGTTTAATAACAGGAACCTAACCCCCCCCCCCCCCAGGGTGAACCAAAAGGTCTTTGAGGTTTCCTCTTGTCCTTGTAACTAACTCTTTGTAACGTTATCTAGATTATTTCTAGTATTATATTATTACTATTGGAGAAGCCCGTTCATAAATTAGCATCAGAAATGAAACTGATTTACTTTTGCTCGAGTGAAGAGATCTTAAAATCGTTTTATACCTACTTTTGAAAATAAACGGAGTCTCATTACAGTAATTCTGGAGTTATTTTATCAAATAAGTGACTAAAAATAGCATTCTTTAAGGCGCCGGACCAAATCCTGAATTTATGTTAAGACGCTTATAAGATCTTTTAAAGTTTTTCCTGTATAAGAAAGAGCACACACTATTTAATCTTTTCTCTTTCCGCTCCGCTTTTTTTTAAATGTAATTAAAAAAATTTGGCACAAATTTTTGCATCTAAAATTAACTTAAAATTCTCACAAAATCATAAAGAAAACTTGGCAAACTATTAGAGTAAGATAGGGCGAATTACCCTAAAAAATAGGACATTACCCTAAAAAAAGAAGCGCAAGGTCTGCATAGAGTATAGGCCTCGTTAATAAAAAGATGTGGGAAGACAAAGTAATGAAACAGTCCTGGATTTAACTCATCCCTAAAAGGTTTAGGGCCCCATAGCGTCACTGCTCCAAGATAAAAAAATATATAACCGAATGCCTAATAAAGGGAGAGTGGTAAGAGAAAAATTAATTTGGAAATTTAAATTAATGGCCTGACAATAGACCGAAAACTTGGGGTTTTACCCCACTATATATCTGTCCCTTAATTTATTGCTTTAAGATAAAGGAATACGAAGTTCGTGTGAAACACTGTAACACATTGAAATCCTGTGAATGCATACTCTCATGGTAGCAGCCCTAAGCTTATAGGCTCGCTACTCAGGAAATGGGCTTATTTTTCTATTTAGTTTATTTTATTTATTCATTTCATATTTTGCATTTTTATGCATCAAATATTTTAGCATTATGTATTTCACGTTCTGTATTAAGACGTTAACTTTATTTACAGTTTTACGTAAATAAAATAAATGCCTTTTACATGATTACATTTTCGCACTAATTATCTCTTAAAGCTGAAAAAGTCCGAACTACAAAATATTTCTGCAGGAATTTGCAGCGCAAATTCCGAGGCTAAATGTCTAATGTACAAAGTTATTTATGAAGAGTTTCTGTTTACGTAATCTGGACGTCCAGAAAAGAAAGAGTATTATTAATATGAAGTTCAGTCTTTTTAATAAAGTAAAAGATAGTCAACATCGGAGTCATTCGAGCTGGCAAAAATATTATGACATATTATAACATTATATGTTATAATATGCTATTATAATGTTACATAATATGTTGTTATAATGTTATACCTACAATAACATGTGACCATATTTATAATATTATAACCAATTATAACATCATATGTTACCCATGCGTTCGGATGAGTATTATGAACGGTGGGTATAAGTTTTTCTTTCATATAATTTCATAAAAAGAAAAGTAATTAGCTAAGTACAGAGCTCAAAAGTATTCAGATTAACAAACACACGTTTATTAGAATGACCAAAACAAAGTTTTTTCAAACAAAAGAAAAACAACAAAACTCTCTCTCTCTCTCTCTCTCTCTCTCTCTCTCTCTCTCTCTCTCTCTCTCTCTCTCTCTCTCTCTCTCTCTCTCTCTCTCTCTCTGGGGGGTATAAAGATTATGCAAATTTCTTCTGGGTGTTGTAACCTTTATACTTGGAGTGTGACAGCCCTCCGGTCCCGAGTCGTTAGATTCTAGAGAAATTGGCTACCAGTTCCTTTAGGTTCTCTCTCTTTCGGGAGGGCGGGTGAAGTCTGTTGTACAATCCTGTCCCGTGGGTTACTAGGACCCCATCCTATCCCTACTCTGTCCTTTTAGCTTAGGTTAAGGATGATCTTCTCTGACTGCAAAAAAAAAAAACTTTTAGTATTAAGTCTTTTTCTCTACTTTTACTATTAGAACCCTACTGCTACCTCATGCGTGGGAAGAGAGGCTTTGGAACCTCTATAAATAACACCATCTAACGCTCATAGGTCGTGAGAGACTGGGATGGAGGGGTCCCAGGCGTAGGGGCGCGATGAATGGAGTGTGGCTAGTGCCCTGTTAAGCCTATTCCTAACGCGTAATGGCCTGACCAGCACCCTACGACCGTTCTTTGGTTACCAATTGGTGGTGCTTGGCTATACTGCTCTTAGGTGAGAGAGCTTTACTGCCCAGCTGGCTGCCAGGCCAGCGGAAAGTCTCGGGCATAGCTGCTGGGTCTGGTGGGACATTCCTTGAACACTGGATTCTAAGAGTCTGGCCGCTTGTGAGTGAATACTAAGACTTAGTAAGGAGCTGCATCTTGCTGTCGCTCCTGGCAGGAAATCCGTGACGCCTACGTCGCGAGTGTTTGTCAGTTAGTAGCTGCGACAGATTGGGGACTGTCCGGCCCTGGGGAGACCCTTAGTCGGTGCGGCAGTAGCGAGAGTTGTAGTCTTCTGGATGGGATGAACGTCACTTGCAGATAGGCGGATGCGGCTTGCGCGGGAAGAATTCACCGAACCCCCTCCTTTTTTATGTACTGGGCAGAACGTTTTCGATAGTTTCACTGCTAGAACGCTTTATCTTATTCAGTGTATTCGGAGTAG